>ASSH01052425.1:0-16803 GCA_000418225.1 Zizania latifolia
GCCAGTGGGGCCCAGCCGCAGCCACGTTCGGCCGGCCAGGCCGCACCGCACGCCTCGCGTGCCTAGGCGCTAGCCCCTGGCCAAGGCAGCCAGCCATTCCCGCCATCCTGGGCCGCCTGTCTGCAAGGCCCACTAAGCCCTTTGTTCTGCAGCCCATTCAACACAGCAATTTTTCTATTTTCTGGAAATTCCAGCAAATTGGCCCAGCACCACACAGCCACCAGCCCAGCTCGGATGAACAGTATCGCACAGTAGCAGGCCAGCCCATTTCGTAGTGAATAGTGCAGATTTCTGTTTCAGCAAATAATAAATCTTTAGAAAATCATAGAAAACCTGTTTTAACTCCGATTAACTCCATTCCAGTTCCTAACATTTTATAGAATTCCAAACTTTATTTTCTTGTATGTTTTATTTATTGTATTGTTTCTTGTGAAGTCATCGCTTCGGAAGAAAATCAAGACGACACGCTGGAAGACCTCGATTTTGGATCCTCGGACTAAGGCAAGTCTTTCTTTAATCATGCTTGGTCCAATACTTGTCAAATTAATTTAGTATAAATACATGTATAGGACACATTCACATACATTCTAAACTAACGACGATCGCCTGTGCGATCAAGTCGACTAAAACCTAAAATTGCTGCACATAGCCTCTCTTTGTATTGATGTACCTTTTATATCCTTAGTAAACCATGATGACTACTATAACTCCGTCCTAGTATAGTGATGAAGTTGTACGTGATCAAAACTTGTCTTTTACTCGAACAAATCTTAATCAATTGAATTGAATGAATCGTGTGGGATAAAACAGGTTTTGAAAAGTTGTTTTGAAAACGGTACCAAGTAACGATTACGTTGAAAACAAATAAAGGAATGGTGTTTTGGGTAAAACTTGCCGTGAGTTGTCATCGTCTTCGTGGCCCGACTTCACTTTTCGCTTAAGGACCGATTCCTTGGAGAATAATATCATGCACCACAACGTGCAACTTTATGGGTATTATGGCTCTGTCTCTGGACAAGTACTTGGTAGGTTTAGGATGGCTTGCAATTGCCGAGGACATGAAATCACTAGGGTGTCTCCTTATTTTTAAAATTGCCTGATGTGGCGTTAGTGAAAATGTGATTGGATGAGTGTGAGATTGAGCACCCATGGGATTTCAGGGGAAAGGAGCTGCGGGCTACCTATTCCTTGGTCGTGGATCCGTTTGGCGTGGCAATGGGTTATCCTAGGTCGGCTTTGGAAAAGCCTTGTGGCGAACCTCCTTGCCTTGCAAACAAGGAGTAAGATCACGATGTAAGGGTAAAGTGTACACCTTTAGCTGAAGTAAAACTGTTCGAACAGTCGTGCCCACGGTCATGGGCGCGTGCGATGATGGTTGTCCATGCGTAGTGTTTGGTTTTGGCAAATGATAATGAGTTGTGGGTTGGGAATGAGCCTATGTGGTTTAGAAAGTTGTATGGCTTCTTAGTGAGAGTGTGAGGATCAACCCTAGGAAGAGAGATAAATTATTTTATAAAAGAGCATGTTAACTGTTGAGCCGAGAGGAGATACCAAAAAGGATAGTCTCGCTCTACAGGCAAAATAGTGCGATGGCATGTGACAAGATAAATAATGTTGATGGTGAATATGTTGGAAGGTTTATTATAAAAAGGGATTGGCGTGAAAGGGTGATTTAAAGAATTATTATGGGAAAACGTGTGAGGTGGAACCGTCAGTTTGCCTCTGGATCTTTTGAATATAAATTATGTTACTTGGGAAAACGGTGGAGGTCGGGACCTCTGTTGCAAATTGTGGGATACTTAGAATCTTCTGAAACTGCATATCTTAATAAGCCTCAGCCGCCCTTGTTCAACTCTCATCTATAAGCTTTTTCAAGACTTGCTGAATACGTAAGTACTCACCCTTGCTTTCTTCACCTCAGTGATTTAAGAATAACTGGATGGAGATGAGAACCTCGATGATCAGAAGACGAAGGGTTTCGGGCCTAGTTCCTAAGTGGATCTAGAAGATGTTTGTGCAAGGTGTATGACTGTTTCTGCTGCTATTTTGTAATGATTGCTTGCCATGAGGTATGCTTCTTATGACTTTTGTAAATACTATTCTGTAATTCTCTAAGTAGATATGTGATGGTCTACCGCTGAATTGGACGAATATTAGGTATGATGTTTGTTTCGATTCAGTTACGTAGCGACTCGTCTCGATACGGTGAAGTCCGTATGGGGTGGGGCGTTACACTTTCCCTATCTCGTTTCATATTATGGATTAACTTAGGGTGGGCAATCGGGTATGATGGATACGGATAGTACATACTTATACACGTACCCGTTATCCGATGGATAAAAATCCGTGCTCATACCTGTCACCCGTGAATGCTATATACTCGTGGGTATACCCGTTTACACGTGAAGTGGGGACTAGGGACCGACCAAGTTGTGGTGGCATGGACACATGGAGAGGAAGGAGCGGGGGGCACCACCTACCACCGGAGCCAGCGCTGAGGGCTTGGGGCCAGCAAGAGGGCCAACATGGTGGATGGCCGGAGGGTGTGGCGGGGGTTGGCCACCGAGGGCTGGCCATAGCGACGAGGGCGACACGCGGCAGGGAAGGCACAAGCTGGCCAGTGTAGGGCAGCACACGGGGCAGCGCCGCGGTGTGGGACGCTAGTGATGGGCACTAGATCTGTGAGAGCCTAAGAAGGAGAGGCGGCGGCTAAGGGGTGGAGGGAGGAGAGAGAAGGGAGAAAGGGGGTAGGGTTTGTAATTAGTTTTTATACTCAAGATAGTTGGGTAAAGTTGATATGAATAGTCAATATCCATACCTGTATCTGTTTACCCATCAGGTATGATATTAAGAACATATCCGATCATAATATGGTTTTTACCCGTGGGTAGATAGGTAATTGGGTATAGTTGCCATCCCTAGTTAACCTATAAGCGGCTAGAATGTATTTGGCACTCTGCACTTGAACTAGGGGTGTGGTAGTAAATTTACCCATTTCTCATACTTTTCGTGATGTAAACTTAGCCACTTAGTGTGGGGGATATGATCTCGAGTATCCTATGATATGTTTTAGTGGAGCGTATAATTAGGGGTAGACTCAGCCTGTTGAGGAGATCGATATAAATATATTACGTTGAAATATAGCAGAAATGGTATCTTTGTAAACAGAAAACAATTTAGAAAATAGCTTAAAGATAGAAAAATATCTTATTTTGATCTCCTAGAAAGCAACTAGTTAGGGATATGATCCCCTATGTGTAACCTCGCTCCCCATCATATATAAGGAGGGCAAGGGGTCTCCTAGAGGAACACACAACCACACAACCATAGACATCTAGATCTACACCTATACATCAAATCTACAATACTAGACATAAGACGCAGGGCTATTATCCTTCGAGAGGCCCGAACCTGTATAAATCTCTTGGCTCTATTCTTTGAGTAGACCGTCTAGAATCAAACCCAGCACTTATCCTTACTATACAAATCATCATCGAAGGTATCTCCGTCGGTGGACTGCTCAGTAAAACACCAACACTTAGATAGCTTGATCTTTCAATGAGAGGGATAATGTCGATTGGTAGGAGGTAACTTTGATGTCCTGGTGACAAAAATCCAACGACGTTCGCTACACTAACTTTAAAGGTTGTTTATGATCTTGATGAAACACGATCAATCAAACATGAGAGTATTTATTCCTACAAGCAATAAAAAACTAGCAAGAATAAGATGAACAAACAACTCAATTATGAATATAATATGTAAGGTTTGAATATGATGACAAAAAGGTAGGGTTTAAAAAAAGGAAAATGGTGATATAAGTATATAACTGACCATAGCTTTACTCGATAAAGTTGTGATGCTAAATTTTGATATCAACAAAACATAACTAAAAAGTGATGACCATAGAGGTATTTAAATAGCTTGGGACGTTAGAAGGTTGCCACATAAGGAAACTATACCAATACAAGTCGGTTACAACTCCTACGATACAATTTGACTTGAACTAGAAAAATAGATTGCATTGTTTTGGCGATTCCGAACTACTCATAACTAATTTTTGTATAGGATCAAAACCATTGGAAAGTAGTCTTTCTAAACTTTCAAGTTATAGCTATTTTAAGTCTGCCTTTGTGTAGCGGTCAAAATCTGATTATAAAATATATCAAACTTAATTTTCTCTTTTTCCTCGTCCTAATTTAGCATAATGATGAAAAAATTCTTCTAGTTTTAACCTTACTTTAACATATGGAGGCGACTAGTGCTCAGATGTCCTACCGAGTGCTGATAATCAAACGCACGCCTCTGTCATCCGATTGCTTGCCGGGTGCATCTAACCATCCAATCAAAACATGTCGTCCGCATCGATCACACGTTGCTCATAGAAACATCCGTCTTCAATATGTGAAACATTCATCTTCAATAGGTGAAACATAGCATAAAATATTCATCTTCAACAGGTGAAACATTTCGAAATAAAAATCTTCAACGGGTGAAACATTCGTTTTCAATAGGTGAAACATTGGTATTCAACGGGTGAAACATTCACCTTCAACATGTAAAACATTTAAAATAAAAAAGAGTGAAAAATATTTGAAATAAAAGGGTGAAACATTTAAAATAAAAGGGTGAAACATTTTGTTCTTACGTATGAAACATTGACTTCCAACTACTGTAACTGGTGAAACATTCATCTTCAACCACTAAAACATTCATCTTTAACAGGTGAAATATTCGTCTTCAACCGGTGAAATATTAGAAATAAAAAGAGTGAAAATATTTAAAATAAAATGGCAAAACATTTGAAATAAATTGGTGAAATATTTGAAATAAAAATAGTAAAATATTTTGCTCTCACGTATGAAACATTGAGTTATATCTACTATAACAGGTGAATATTCATCTTTAATAAAACATTCATATTTAATTGGTAAAACATTCATCTTCAACAGGTGAAATATTCATCTTCAAATTTCGTTACTGGTTGTGCGCTTGGATGACTACGTGTGGCGTGTTGGGCTAGCTACGCTGTTGGGCTGGTGTTGACGCAAAAATCACATGTATTCCTACCTCTTTACACTCGAAGACCTAGGAGTATCTACTTAGCTCTAGTGCAGGTTCTAAATAACCTGGAGGTGTCAGTAGGCGTGCCAGTCAATTTGACCCTACAATTGATAAAGAAACAGACGTGAGATGTCCTAACGCTATCGGAGATAGCCTATCGACATCGACAACGATAGCAGATACGAAAATCATGATGCATCAGGATAAATTCATGTGGAACAATACACCCTACCGATCAGCCTCAACAATACAACTCCATGATACTAATCTCCATGATTCAAACTAAACCGATGCAGCGTAAAGATAGGTTATAGGGAGCGTGATGAACATAATAAATCCGATTAACAGAGAAATATATATTTCATCAGCTAAAACTCCGATAAACGTCGTTTTAACGCACCGAGCCAGATCATCCCGTATGTAGCTCTGTCAATGCCACGGATCGGACCTAACCAAAGCAGCGTGCCGTTGCCGATTGACATATGATCTAATCTAATCTGATAAGTTAAATCACCGTGATTGTCAAACACAGAGATCCAATCTATAAAATACAGTAAGAGAATGTGAATCAATGTATTTAACCGATAACTAACAAACCTACTCTATCTGATCATAGTACCGGACTCAACCGAGAAAGCCATAAACACATGAATCAGTTTACCAATAGGCTATCTCCGTCGGAGTTAGAAATCGAACTCAACCGATTCAGCCATAACTCCGACGGAGAATCGTCCTAATGTTACGTACCTAAAGTTGGCGATGCGCCGAAGGGTTTGATTAACTGAGTTGTGTGAACTTGTTACAATGATCTCGAGTTTACATATTTATAGCTGGGTTGACACGTCATCTAAAGATGATGTAGAATCCTAACTGATTTAATTATTTATTAACTAAACAAAAAGCTAAGAATGAAGTATCAGCCTATGTCACGCGCAACCTGTCTTCGTAAAAATAAAATAAAATTAAATGAAAGAACTTAACTTAATAATCTCAATTCGTAAAAAGAATTATATTTGTAAGTGCAAAATAAAAGATGACTAAGTCTAGGTTTTATTATTTTTTAGTCTACTGTAACTAAACCAAAGTTATGTAGTCATATCATATCTACAACCTTGATGTGTTTATTTTTCGTAGCTTACAGTAGATTTTACATACCTCAAAATGGCTTTTTAGAATATATAGTTCAACCAAATGGACCCTCGTCATCCATGTAGTACCGGGATGCAACGTAAATTAAAGCAACTTAAATAATATAGTTAGTGCTATCATATAAACATATCGGTTGGTTTGTAAGACCGGGGGCATATCAGGCAGCGCCGCTGGCCGGCCGCCACACCGGCGACGGCGACATAGCTGGCCCCGGCCGGCCGAGACAGCGACGCCTGGTAAAAACCGTGTGCGCCGTCAAGCAGTTAATTAGTAAAAAGACTTCTTTTTAAGCTAAAATAAAGCATGGCAGAAAGAGACTAATCAGTAATTACATACTACGGGCTAATTAAAAACAATGTTACATGGTATACATTTGGTACATCAATCGGACCGTGACAGCATGATATTGACAGCAATAAATAAATTCATGGAAAGGTAAGGAACTTATATATGGCTCGATAAAAATTCAGGCCTAAATTTGCATGCCATCAGTTCAGATTTTTTATGGATCGGATAAGAAAGAATAAAATATGGCAAATACTCTATGCAAACTAGCATCGTCACAAGTTCAGTCACAAGTTCACAAGGGCAAAGAACCTAGTATTTGTTTTGCAATTACTTGACAGGTGTATTCCACCATCAATTTATACAGGCAATCCGCTTAATTGAACTGCCAGTATAAATGAGCATATTTCTATGTGTGTTCATGTCAAATGGATTGCTTATAAAAGCCAGTTTATATTGGTGGTTTTCTATGCCAACCGCCTATGGTGAACCTCACGTATTTGTCTTCTGGCTCATTGTCGTTTAGCTCAGCACAAATTCTTAAAAACACAAAATTTCATCTTAGAAACTCCGGTCATAAAATCCCTCTCACACACCCCTCTCGTCACTTGTAACGCGTGCGCACCATATCCGCTTACATTATTACTAGCACAACGTCTTCTTCCAACCTCGAGTATTCATCCATTGATTAGTGGAACATGGACGATGAGTGATTCTTCAATAGGTCATCGCTGTTGAGGAAGGATGACTTCGAGGAGGATGACAACAACAGGGCAAAGGTCAAGAATGGCGGTGGCGACGGGTACAGCAGCTGGCACAACCGCAAGCAGCGAACCCACAACAAAGAAGTCAAGGCTAGGATAGTTTAGATATAGGTAGTTAATTTGTTAGTTATTTAGGCTAGGTAAAACCACCATAGTAAGAATTAATAAGCTAATATTTTGGATGTACAAATTCAGCTAGTTTGTAAGAAAAATAGAACTTCTGGACGTCCAAAATGACCATTTCTCTTCATGCGCACTACAAAAAATGACGATAAGATATACATAGGAAGATATTGTCCACCGGCAATGGAAACAATTTCCACACACGGTCCATTTAAGTGGACCGTTTATGGAAATAACGATTTCCATGGGTGATGTCTTAAGCCGGTCGCTTATGAAAAATGATCCATTTACCCAACTAGAGGCCTGGTCTATGATGATCCACTCTAGACTAGGGCATCTCGCCACTACGTCACTCAGACACTCCCCTCTCGCCGAATAATTTTTACACATAAGCCACTTGTTTAATTATTTACATGCACCGAGTAGCCAAAACCATGCATCATGAGGCACTCGCCATCTTGTAATGAATGGATCTCAATATGCACATTTGTGGCCTAGTTTCCCTGCGCTGCAAGCCTCGACTACACTAGGATAGGATGTGAGAATACCGTTAAGACTCAGATAGTCAAGCAAAAGAGAACTTGCATTGCTCCAAAATATGTTTACAATATTATAGGTCTACTATACATGTACTACATAACTACTTTGTTGTGGCTTCAAAGAGCTCTAGGTCATCGATGAGCATGGTTGTCGTGTCCTCCGCCTTCTAGTGTAGCTCCTCGATGACCTTCGACGTGACACTCGATGGAAACCCTTCACCGATCACCTCTAGATCCATCCAGGGGTACATTAATTGCACCACCACCAAAGCATGTCCAATGGTACCACAGGCGATACCCTAGATGAAAGTCTTCATGAGCCTAAGGGCTACACTCAATCGACTAAGGAAGCTCTTCTTTCTCTCAGCCAGATCCACACCCCTAGGTCGGTGAGTGCCATCAAGGTCTCGGCACCGCTTATAGCCTTCTCGAATTCCTCCTTGCTTTCCACCACCCAGACTTCGATGTCGTTGAACTATGCATGATGACCTAATGGTACTTTGCAAAAAATCTCTATAAGAGAACAACTCTAAAAGAAGCAGAAAGAAAAAATGAAGTCGGAAACCTACTTTTATACTCACCGACCGCTTCTTTCTCCGAGGCAAGGAACTCTCCACCGACTTCCTATGCGACTCCACTTCAGCGTGGAGCGGCTCCTACTTGGCAATGGCCTTCTCATGAGCTGCAATATCAACGACATATTAGCAAGGAAGACAGTTAATTTGCAAGAAGGTTGCATGTCATACCTATAACCACGTGACCGAGCTCTGAGTGCAACTAGCTCAACTCTTGTCAAAGCCAGGCATTCTCCTTCGCCGCCTCCTGCAACACATGCTGCTCTAGACGATGGATCCACCCTCGAAGCTCCTCCTAGTGAGTGTAGGCAACAAACATCTCCTGTAGAAGCTCTGAATTCCTGGCCGAACAACTAGAAAGTTTCTGCAATGATCAAGAAAGCAAGTCAGGACATAGGAAACAATGGTCAATGCCTCATATTATCAGAATACATATCTCTGCCAGGGTCGCTTCCCACTTCAAGATTCAGGAGAGCTCCGCCAACTCCTCCTTCTCGACCTCTGCCTCTATCTCGATGAAGATCCCTTCGCCAATCAATTTGACATAGCTAAGGATCACCGGAGGAGTGTACCACAACCCTTGGGGAGTCTGCTAGATCTCAATGATCTCATGGCTCCACGATGATGTGTGGACCTTCTCCATGGCACTCTTGACGGACTTGGTAGCCTTGGAGGACTTTGGGGCTAAGGAGGTGGGGATGCCGCCTGGACGACCACTTGGCATAGCTCCTATGGTGCTTGGTGCCACTTGTGTAGGACTTGCTTGGCGCCACCTCTATGGTGCTTGACGTTGCCTCTATGGTGCTCGGCGTTGCCTCTGTGCCACCCGACGCCGCTCTAACTAGCAACGGGGCTGACTCCTGGCCCACATCCGTATCTACCACTGGCCTACATGAAGGAAGATGGTTTATCAATAGAAGATCCCATAAGCTAAAATAAAAGGATTCTAAAGATACCAAATTGGTCATCCGTCAGATCATCGTTCTGAAGGCCCAAGCCTTGTCCGGCCATGTTGGTAGGACACGTCTGCTCAGACGACATAGGTGAGATCGACACATGCCCTACCTTCACTATCAACAGCTCGGGGGACAACAGAGGACTCGATGCACATGGCGGGAAAGGCCTTGGTGGCAAAGAGAAGGACTCCACATGCACTTCTCCGCCCAGCTCCTAGGCTTGTCATCAGGAGGCACCACAACATCCTCTGAGTCCTAGTATCTACAAAGAATTCGTGTTGGGTGAAGGACCTAGTGGATTGGAGCACCCTTTCAAATAAAGAGTGAATCTCCATAGCTCTCAATTTGAAAAAAAAATAGGGATTGGATTAAAAATGTCCTTGTCCTCTGTTGGAAGTGCCTTGACATTTAAAGCTTCTCGAATTATCGGATATAGCTATTGATGTTCACCAACTGATGTGGTTTTTGCACATAAAACTTTCCACTAAAACTGGTACGCAGGTCACACAAGTTTAACAACTGAACCATATAACATTGCCTAAAATGTAAGTTTCTTGAAACATATTCTACAATGTATAGTCATGTACTCACTATGCTCTATAAAGGAATTATTTTAAGCATTCAAAATTTATCTTAAAAATCTTTATTTTTAGGTTATTTACTTTAGTTAATACATATATAATTAATGAGTTCCGATTAATTAAATAACATGCCCAATTAGTTTGTCTATAAACTGAAGATAATATGATTAATAAGAAACAATTATGTCATTTCTTTGTAGTACTGTTAGAATTTCTAAAACAATATCAGTGGGTATAAATGCCGTGGAAATATAGAAATTGAAAGATATGGCAATCTCGGATCAGCGTTGATTGCAAAAGGGATTTCTATTGATGCTGCCTCAACCCTTGCGGCCTTATGGCAGTTCCAACACACAATTTTTTAAATGGTGTTCTATATTATTATCATATTAGTAAGATACATTTCTAAAACTATACTCTTAAATATGATTTCTCAGTGTAGAGCCACAATAAATTTTCTATGCTTCTCTCTTAAATGTTGTGATGACATTATGTCTTACTTTCTTTATTTTTATTTTTCCTCTTCTTTAATTTTTTGTCATGCTAGATTTTTTTTCTATCTAGCCGTCTAATAAATATTAAGATAATACAAATGAAAGGCTGAGACTGCTTAACTTGTGCCTTCAGCCTGTCGCTTCACGAGGCAATAGCACGATTCACCAAAAAAGTTGTATTTCCGCCTCTGCATGCTAGAGAGCAGGTTAACCATAGCGGTTCGGTTAAACTGGTTACCAAACTATAATCATGGCTTAGTTGTGTTAACGCTGGTCTAGGGACCATCAATTCAGCAGTTCTGTACATCGACTACTGGTACTTCCTGCAGTTTCTTAATTCCTGATGTTTTAGATTGATTCTTACCGATCAAGAAGCAATTAAATAATATACATATTTTTCGTTCATATTTTTCGTTGTTGTATTGATTTATATATATATATATATATAAATCTAAAGTAATCTTACCAAAGCATTAGCCATTGGAATACCGAGTATGTTTCTTAACGTATCAGCCCCCTAGAGAATCACCGACCGGACGGCAGTGGCAGCGGCTCCAGCGGGCGCCGTACGTGACAGCGACAGTAACCGAACCTGGCCGGGACAGCGACGCCAGGGCGAAGCCGCGCGCGCGCCGGCAAGCCATTAATCAGTAAATTAATTAAGCCGTCTTTATTTCTAAGCTAAATTAAAGAAGGCCGGCAGCTACTAATCACCAATCAGTACTAGATTAATTATGTACTACGTGCTACAGGCTAAAAACGGTGTTACATCGTATACCTTCGACACCTAGCTTGGACTGTGACAGGATGATATTGACGCGTACAGCGTGGGTCGATCGCTGCTGGTAATACCCCCACTAATTACCAATTAAACATCGATCGGTTAGTCTAATCTAATTTTAAAACAGGTATTTTTTGGAGTCAAATAGCTTGGCAGCGATCGATCAATTAGCACCTCTCTCGTGCATGCGGCAGCGACGTACGTCACCTGCGCTGGCAGGCCAAAGCTTATCCACAAAACACGACATGGATACTGGGCTTGTGCATCAGCGCTGATGAATTCATTCCAGCGGCGGCGCAACTCGCCCGGCCGGCGCCGCTGTTGCCCCAAACCCAGGACACCTAACCGGTATCTGCGCGCCCCTTATTGCTAGCTCCATCACATACTTATACACATCTAACAATTTCACTCTCTCTAGATTATCAGGAAATCTACTGTAAGTAATGGTTTTTTTACTATCAATGGTATCTAAGTCGATATTGAATATATATGTCTATCACTATTTATTCTTAAAAAAGGTTAAGTTTCTGAATTTGTATAGAACCGGCTAGCTAGCTATTTTTTTCTGTCACGAGAAACAGATGAGAAGGTGTTTGAGTGGAAAATGCAGTGAAAATATGAAAAAACTGAAAGAGGAAAGCAGCCTCTCGACTGCCTATCTTACTATGCCTTACATTGTTTGTGTGGTCTAGCTATATAGAATTCAGGAAAAAACTACCTTTGTTTCAGCTCAAGCTTCATCCATCCAAAAATGTAACCAACACCTCGGAATGCATAATATCTGTAATCAACACAATTTTGTGCTCTTACATTATCTCATAAGTTGTTTTTTTTGCTCCTATGGTATGTGGCAGAGCGTCGCCATTTTCCAATCGTAAGCAGCTAGCTCTGGATCAAACAAACAAACAACACATCATGGGGTCAATGTAACTACGAGAAATAATGATCGTGTTTGCTTCAACCCGATCGATCGAACATACCAAACTAAGAGGCCCATGCTTGAATTGCAAGAGAAAAAAAGCTTCTTTTTTTTTGTTGACAAACGGATCATCAGTACATGTCTACATGGACCTAACTGGGGACAGTGAATGAAGTAGCTCGCATCGTGATAATACACCTTATGCATATGCTTCTCTCCTTCACCTACAACATTCGGAGGAATCAAAACACACACACGCACACACACAAACATATATTCATTTAATGGATTTATAGCGGCTGCTGCATGCACGCATATATGAGTCCACTTGCTACAAACATAGACAGACAAGGATATGATATATATATATATCTTGAAATATATATGATGAGTTCACTGTCAGTTGACTATGGATCGCATGCAGACGTATGTCAACGTCGTGCCTGCAGCCACATCCTTCAAGTGCGCCCAGTTCACGCACAGGCAGTTAGCTAGAACCGCTGGCTCTAGTACACAGATACACGTACATGGGCTCCACCTCGACCCTGGCGGTCGGCAACTTGGACACGTAAGCTCGACTTGCTGCTGCCATATATATAGGTGGCACCGTCCTGTCGAGCGAGCTCAGAAGAAAAAGAAACAGCGAGCGAGTGTACTGGAAAAGCTTACAGATCGAATAGAGAGTGAAATCATCAATGGCGCCGGCGGCTCATCGTGACGGCGTGCCGCAGCAGGGCCAGAGGGTGTTCCACTTCGGCAAGGGCAGGAGCGATGGCAACAAGACCATGAAGGACCTCGTGCGTAAACAATCACATGATCTATCTATATATATCGGCCGTTTGGTTTTCTCATGTTTGTCTTGAGAGTCTAATTAATGGAATGGATTTGATGATATTGTTGGTGGATGCATGCAGTTGGGGGGGAAGGGAGCGAACCTGGCGGAGATGGCGAGCATCGGGCTGTCGGTGCCGCCGGGGTTCACGGTGTCGACGGAGGCGTGCCAGCAGTACCAGGCGCAGAAGGCCATGCCGGCGGGGCTGTGGGACGAGATCGTCGCCGCGCTCACCTGGGTGGAGGGTAACATGGGCGCGGTCCTCGGCGACCCGAACCGCCCGCTGCTGCTCTCCGTCAGATCCGGCGCGGCGGTATCCATGCCCGGCATGATGGACACCGTCCTCAACCTCGGCCTCAACGATGTCGTCGTCGCCGGCCTCGCCCAGCGGAGTGGCCAGCGCTTCGCTTACGACTCCTACCGCCGCTTCCTCGACATGTTCGGCAACGTCGTACGTATTCTGCTGTTTTTATTTGCGTTTCCCTCCATTTTATTTTATTTATTTTTGTCATTGCTATTTTCGTTGCATTCAGGTGTATGTTTCCCTCTATTTTATTTATTTATTTGTTGTTGTTACTTTTATTATTGTTATTTTTTTGTTGCATTTACGTGTAATTCTATTTTCTGGCTTATTTGGAACGCAAAATTTTACAGGAATTTTAAAATTAGTCCAGTTATCGTAAAATTCATGTGAAAAATCTTACGTTCCAAACGAGAAACGAGGCTTTATTATTTTGCTTGGTGAAATTGCAGCATGATTTTCTAAATTCCCTTTATTTTTTCCTTTTCTGAGTGGACAAGTCTGCAAAAAATAGGACCACTCTTATTTTTTCTTGAGAAAACTTAATTCCTCTAGTTCGTTTCAAATATAGGTAGTTTTGAATTTGTGTATAGGACTTTAAAAAATTAACTAAATAATTTTACAACCACTTATTTATTCTTTGAAGAAAAAATAAATCAACTAAATCACTTTATTAGCAATTATTTATTATTTGAAGAAAATACAAAAAATACCTAAAAGTTAACAAACAATTTATATTTGAAAAAACAGTTTAAAGCTATTTATATAATTTACACAAGGAATCGAGTTAGGACCATAAACAATAATACTCCCCGTGAGTTTTGTGGGCCAAAAGTTGGTAATAGACGGCCCAGTATTTATTGCCTTCGTCTTCCATCTTTCTCCTCTTACTCAAGGAGAAAAATTTCCTTATGTCCTGTTTGGCGACCTAGGTTGGCACACCTCGCGAGAGCGAGCCGCCTGGTTGCTACCTCCTCCTTGGCTGGAGGAACCCACGCGGCGCCGGCGATGTGTCGCGCCGGAGGAGGTTTCGCAGGCCGCGATCTAGTTCGACCCCCCGTCCGTGGGCTTTGGCCTAAATGGCGGCACCATCCCCAGAGATGACGCCCTGCGTGCATGCGCTGAACCCAGTGAACCAGGGTATGGCTGCGCGACACTGTTTTGGCCACGTCCGAGGTCTTTCCGTTCGTTCTTTGCTAGATCATGTACAGACGATGGGATGGTCTTAGATTTATGCCCCAACATTCAGTCCAACTTGTTTTCTGGTATCAATTTTCCATTAATCCTAAATTTATTTTGATTTTGTTGCAATTGAACATTTCTGTTTTGGTGGTTAGTCTTCAGATTCATGTTGGAAATGCAAATTGTAGTTGAACTTGAGAGATTCCATCGCAAGTTTATATTTTACCAATTTCAGCATTTCATAAGAGGTATCTTATCAGGTTTTGGACATACCACATTCTCTCTTCGAAGAGAAAATAGAGGCCATGAAGGCCACAAAAGGGCTGCGGAATGACACTGAGCTGACTGCCAGGGATTTGAAAGAACTCGTAGAACAATATAAGAATGTGTATCTGGAGGCCAAAGGCGAACAATTTCCCTCAGGTATGTATGTTCATCTATACACACATGCGAAGTTAAGTTTGTCATCTGTTCATGTATACAGTAGACACAGCTTGAAAGCAGATGTATCTGACTCTCTTTTTTTCGTTTCCAAATAAATGTAGATCCAAAAAAGCAGTTACATTTATCTGTGTTGGCTGTTTTTAACTCATGGGATAGTGCGAGGGCAAAGAAGTACAGAAGCATTAACCAGATTACTGGGTTAAAGGGTACTGCTGTAAATGTTCAGTGCATGGTTTTCGGCAACATGGGTGACACTTCAGGCACTGGTGTTCTCTTCACTAGGAACCCTAGTACTGGAGAGAAAAAACTTTATGGTGAATTCCTTGTCAATGCTCAGGTACAAATATACAGGGTAACTGGTCCAACACCTTCTGTTTTGCTAATTCCTTGACCCCTGTTTCTGGCGTACACAAAATTAACAAGATGAGTTCTGAGCTATCACATGATCTTTTCATGTTGTTTTAAGCTGTTAATTTTAGTTGAATTATTCATGAAAACTGTGGAACAGGGAGCACTTAATTAGCTTTTGTCCTTTAGGATCAAAGGTTGCATAAGGCGTAATATTTTGTTTCAATCATCTTATATATTGTTTGGATCAAAAGATTAATGAATTATGAGCAATTAACATAAACAATTCCTTTTCTAGGGTGAGGACGTGGTTGCTGGAATTAGAACTCCACAAGATCTTGATGCCATGAAGGAGTGCATGCCAGAGCCTTATGCAGAACTGGTTGAGAACTGTAAAATCTTGGAAAGCCACTACAAAGAAATGATGGTACAGTATATGAGTACATCCAATTTCCTTGTCTTGGTCACGAGATTTTAATCTGTCTTTTTCATGGTTTGAACCTAGCTTGGCAGATACAGTAGCAAAATCAGTTTAAATATAATGCCTTTAAAAAGTTATTTATCATAAGGAAGGAATTTATCCAATCACTTTTTTAAAACCGAAGTTAAGTTATAATCAGATATTGTTGTCATCATGATCACCTTATCGGGGAGGTGTGGACATTTCATTTTAAGAGCATGATGTAAATGATATACTGACTAGGAAGATTACAAATTTACAATGGACTCTTTGATGCCTTGAACATGAACGAACTCATTATAACTCTATTATCTGCTTTCCGTAGAACAATCTTGTTTGACGTAAAACTGAAATATAAATTATTTCTTGCCCTCAAATGAACATTATTTTCTCATTAATGCAGGATATTGAGTTCACTGTTCAAGAAAATAGACTTTGGATGCTGCAATGCAGAACAGGGAAGCGCACAGGCAAAGGTGCTGTGAAGATTGCTGTAGACATGGTCAATGAGGGACTGATTGACTCACGTTCAGCAATTAAGATGGTGGAACCCCGGCACTTGGAACAGCTTCTTCATCCCCAGGTATAATTTAACTAAGTAGCACTTGTCTTGTATGTTGTATTGAAATATTGAATACATTGTATACAATCATTTCCTTGATGTCAAGCTACATTTCCAATTCCAATGAAGTAAACAGAGTGTCTGTTAAATACAGCTTTGCAAAAGTTGGTGGTTTATGTGCTTTTATTAGATGATAGATCATTCATTTCATATCTTATTATTGCTTGTGTAACTTGTTAAGTCTGATCAGTTCCCCAACTAGAAACTAGACATAGCATGCCCTACTTTTGTTTTGTGTTTCACATATGATATGCATGTCTGTAGTTTGTGATACATTTATATATCTTCTATACTAATATATTATCCTGCAGATTAATTGAGTAGGATTTGTGTAATGCTTCAGTAAGATTTGTAATGAAAATTCAACTGATGGTGATTTACTTA
>ASSH01052431.1:0-16749 GCA_000418225.1 Zizania latifolia
GCCTGCACGGGGTTAGCTTTGTTCGGCATGCACGTGATGAAGGGTTGTATGGTCTGGCTCAGTAGCTCTGTCTCATCAGTAAGCCTTTCACTTGTCAAAAAACTATGCATATATAAACTTTAATCCGTTATGAATAATGTTTCACATAATTGTACATATTGTTTTAGCTAATATATCATAATGTTTTGGAAAAAGTATAAATCAATACCCTGAACTATCACAAAAGTTTAAATAACCCCTTGAACTATAAAATCGTTTAATTAACCCCTGGAAATTCAAAAACAAGTTTACCGTGGAACTTTCTACATAGTTTCGTTGACGTGGATAGTGGTTTCACTGACTAGGACACACGTGATGCACTAACATGGCAAATAGAGTAAAAACTGCAACCCTGACGACGCACGGAAGGTATTCGATGAAATGCCAGAGTACTCCACCCGCTCTCCGGCGGCCTACCGCGCGCTGGCCGCCCTCGCCAGAGAGTTCAACGCGGCGATCGCCGGCGACCGCCGCGTCCAGGCGTGCCAGCTCGCCATCGCCGACGGCGTCATGCTTTGCCGCCGCGTGGCCTGACCAGCATAAGCTCCGATCCCTCCATGGCTCCATGCCTCCATCGAATCATCGGTGTGCCTCCAATAACGAAGTGTTTGGGTAAAATAATAAATAAAAGTTTCCATGAATAAGCACTATGATATGTGGCTGGATGGCAAAACAACGTGGCAAGATAGCAAATTTTCCGATGAAAAGGCAGCATACTGCCACAGAATGAATGACCAAATGCATTGGGCACCCACCTAGAATTCTAGAATTCTAGAACAATTGGTTATCTACTCGTCAATTTGCTGATTTATTAACAGATGACACATCGTACTGACACTGATCTCGTGCCCATTAACTCGTCAGAGAGTTTCACTGTTGATGCAGTGACGCAGCAGTGCGGGATGTTGAGATCATCAATTCCACAATTTGTAAAAAAAATTGATTTTGGGGGAAAACAGGTGACTTTTTTCGACAATTTACCTAAAAAATAAGGTATATTGTCGTAGAAAAGGGCTGGAAGAATGACCATAACGATAAGGGAGGGAAGCTGCCGAGCAGGACAACTCTGTTTCCTCTCGCCTTCCACTCTTCTCTTGGATCCCCAAGATCGAGTACAGCAAATTCCGATTCCACTCTTCTCTTGGATCCCCAAGATCGAGTACAGCAAATTCCGATCCCACCATGAGCTCCCACCGATCTCGAGAGCTCGTGTCTCCCGCTCCCAGGTGGGTTCCCTGATCCAATCCGGCACCCAAAGCCGCCGCCTTTGACGGCAATTGCGGGCGGCAGGCATGGATTCCGGCGCTAACAGCACGAATTCCGCGGCCGAGTCGGTGGCTGAGTCGCCTGCGCCTGCTTCCCCGCCGAGCCATCCCGCCGCCGCGGTCACCAAAGGCCGTGGTCTACGGCGGTGGCGCCGTATCCCCCGGGAGCACCATGATGAGGGCTCCCCGCCAGGCCCCGTGGTGGCCACCGGCGCGGATGAGGACGCGGCGCAGCTCCACAAGCGTCGTTTCCCTCTCGCCGCCGGCGCGCCTAAGGGGAAGCAAGACGCCGTCGCCGCCGAGGAGGAAAGCCCTGTCGCTTCCGTCGAGTCCAGCTTCGTGCCACCGGAGGCGCCTCCGTCGCCAGTCCAGACTAAGCTGGACCCGGATCTTGGCTTTCTGATCGCCTCCGCGGGTTTCTCGGTCGGCGCCGGCGGCGCTGACTCCGACAACAGCGATGATCGAACCAGCAAGTCCTCCACCAACGCTACCGCAACGCGCGCGCTCCCGCGCCACGACTTCTCCTTCGGCGGCGGCTTTGGCCGCGAGCGCGACAGGCCGCGATCCCGCGCCCCCGGCGCCGGGGCTCACGGCAAGACCATCCGAGCTGCACGCGCGCGCGGAGCTAGTGCACGCACTTCCACTGCAACCGTCTCCACGGTGGAAGCGGAGAACTCGCGCTCCAGCGTCGAATCCAACCTCCGAAGTTCTGGCGCCGCTCACGCCCGCCAATCCAGTGCTGGCATAAGCAGCAATGGCGTTCACAAGGTTCTGTACGATGATGCCGAGCACAGTGACGGTGAACCTCCAAGCGAGGAGGTGCGATCTGCATCAGGAGGTTTCTACAAGGAGAATGGGAGTGCAGTAGGGAGACTGGTACAGGGGAACAGTGATTCTGATGCAGATGACCATGCCTTTGATGAAGGGAGTATAGGCAAGGGTGAGAATGGGGATCTCCATCCAGGTCTTGATCCATATGTCAAGTCGATTGCTTTGCTCCAGTCAGCCGAAGAAGCACTCGAGAATGGTAATATCGAATTCCCCTTTATCATAGCTTAAATGTTTAATTCATGAAAAACTAGTTCTCCATGCCTCCTCTATTTGATTGTGACAGGCATGATACTGAAATCCAGCTCTTTGCAGAATCTCTCATAAGATTGAATGCATATAAACTGTACTTTCGTTTCTATTTGCTTGATGGAAGACCTTATAGTCTCGATCAATTTTCATTTCCGTTGTCTGGCATGAAGTCTAGTCTCTACTTGTTATCTTAAAGGGTGAAGTTCAGAACCTCCAGAATGCTAGTAGTTGTATTTGTTTCAGCTATTGTATTTTGAGATTCATCAGTTCAGTTTCGTTTCCTAATAAGCTCAAGATATGAACAATGGTTGTATATAATGATCAATGAATGGAAGTACTTTACACAAATGCATGGTGACACTAGGGATTCAATATACTAAATATTTGAAAAAGTTTACTCACGCTGGCTGCATGCCTCTTTCATTTTAAGTGGAAACTGGTGGTTATGTTGATGATGCAACACTTTTGAATGAGTTTCTCCTATTAGCAAAGTATAGAATTAACTCACTATATGTGAACAAATGGTCTTTGCTGATGTTCTATTTTACTTGAGTTGTAACTTGTAAGATAAGTTGGTTAAGTTTCTGGCACGCATGTGATTGCTAAAAGGAAATACAGTATATGACTTGCTGCCGTTTTTGTGTTGTAGCCAAAACAATTGTTTGGTGAAATGATCAATTATGGCCTAATGTTTTCCAGGAATTATGGCCTAATGTTGTGGCAAACATTTATTGCAAATTGTTGACTTGTTCATTTTGTCAGAAAAATCATCCTTGTTCAGTTCCGTATGCATTGTAGCATTCAGTTTTTGAAAATGATTTCTTCTAAGAATATGTGGCATGTTTGATCTCCTAGCAGTAAGAAGCATTTATTGTATTCTCCTAGCTTTTTCCTAATTACACTCTGTTATAGCATAATTAAGAATATATATTGCCCATGCATGTTCTGCGAAGTTTCCTTAGTCCATTTCCCATAATAATTTTGTGAGTGCCATGTTGAATTATCAATTCAGCATGGTCATAACAAAATGTTGTGTTTCATATGATCTGTTTGTTAGAGATATATATTGTTTTGTGTAATATCCTCAGAGTATTAGGGGCTTTGTGCATATCCTCCTTTCCTTTTTTGTATATGTGTTGGTGTGTAAGAAGCATCAACCCCAATATGCTATCGGTATTGCTTGGGATCCGATGATTGCTCTTCAGTATGTTCCTTCCGAGCTTCAGTTGGCTGATTTCTTCACGAAGGCACAGAGTATAGCTCAGCACAAGTTCTATCTCTCCAAACTCAGTGTGGTTGATCCCCCATGAGTTTGAGGGAGGTGCTAGAGATATATATTGTTTTGTGTAATATCCCTAGAGTATAAAAGGCTTTGTGCATATCCTCCTTTCCTTCTCTTGCATATGTGTTGGTGTGTAAGAAGCATCAACCCCAATATGCTATCAGTATTGCTCGGGATCCGGTGAGACATGAGCTCACTAAGCATATTGGGGTTGATGATCCCGAGCAATACTGATAGCATATTGGGGTTGATGCTTCTTACACACTGTTGAAACCTGAAATCTTCTTTTGCCCCAATCAAAGTGTATTCCAGTAACTATTTGCTTCAATGTATTTTTCAGAGATCCAAAAGTTCGTTGAAATTAGACAAGAGACTTGTGAAAATTCCACAAACAACAGTGAAACAGAATGGGGCAGTTCATGCCATTTTGATGATTCTGCAGAAGAACTGAGTGAGAAGTTGAAGCTTCTTGAGTCCAAGATGGAAGAAGCTTCTGTGGTCATCAATGATAATGATTCAAGAAGAGTTGAACTTGATGCACTCAACCATAAACAACCATACAAACCTGTGTTGTGCAATAGTGAGCTGCTGTCTCTGCAGTCTGATATAGATCAACTGTTCGTGGAGAAGATGGAAGCAGAGACTCAATGCTTCATCCTGGCAAGAGCATCACAAGCTTGGAAACCCCTTACCGAGGATCAAGTTGCTCTTCTTCACTCGCAGAAATCTCTGCCTGAGGATCACAAACAGCTGGAAGCTAAGCTACGGCACACTGAGAACAGGGCAATGATGCTAGAGGAGATGGTCAAGAAGCTAGAGACACAGTGCAAAGACCTTGCTAGGACTTCAGAAATCTTGAAGCTGCAGGCTAGAGCAAGTAGAGCTTCACTGTTTTGTTCCATTCAGTTCATTCTGCTGTGCATCGCCATAGGAACCTTCCTCGTCCGGCTATGGTCCTCTTCTTCAGAATTTGTACCTACCTGAAATTAGAAAGTCTTGTGCCAATGAGCCTTTGTGTAGGCATTCTTGAAAAGTTCTTCCTTGTAATTCATTAAGCCCTTAAAAATTCAGTCTGTAACATTAACTCAATTTTGCTAGTGATCTCTTCATTTCTTTACTGCACTTCGTCACAAATGTACTTCTCAGTTATCATATCTGTATTCTGTAAATGCCAACGTTCCTATATGAAGGTATTATATTCTGTTTGCAGACGATGTGAATTGAAATTGGAAATGAATTCCAAAATCACATTGCTTTATTTGATAAAAGGAGATGATCCCTGGCCAAATTATAACAAGTTTGACCAAAGAAAATCACATTGTTCATGTCCATGCTGACTCTTTCAGACCTTGAGTGCCATTAGGTTTTTATTTGTGAATGTAATTGATTACTAGTAACTGAGTTATGACACATACTGATTACGGAAGTCTGAAAATAACTGACACGAGCACGGAGAGAGAGAGAGAGAGAGAGAGAGAGAGAGATATCAAACTGACAAATTCAAGTGGCAATATACACACACAGTGGCACTACTTGTCGAAAATAATCAACCTTTCACCATCTCATACATAATCACGTAGAATCAAACATGCAGATACAAGCTCGATCGAGCAGGAGATCAGAAGAAGTTTGGGTTGTATCCGTTGCTGGCGGTGGCGAGGATGTAGTAGGCGACGATGTGGCCGAGTGAGCCCCAGGCGAGGACGTCGACGAGGTTGAAGCCGACGGGGTCGTTGGACTTGAGCAGGCCGGAGTACTCCTTGGCGCGCTCGTCGCCGGCGTCGAAGTGCGTCTTGCCGTTCTGCTCGGGCACCTGCTTGGCCACGTTCTCGCGCTGGAAGTTGAAGAAGACGAAGCGGCCGAGGAAGAGGGACACCCCGGTGCTGAGGCTGATCACCAGCGACGGGCTCAGCTCTGCCCGCGCCGCCACGGACCGCCTCGCCGTCGTCGCCCTGAACGACACGGACGAGCGCGCCGCTCGCGGGGACGGCGCCAGGCGGAGCCCGGACACGGACGGCGGGGACAGCACCGCGGCGGTCGAGGCTGCGGCCATCGTCTCTCGTCGGCGCTGGCGCTGCTGCTGCTGGGGCCTCGCCGCGAGTGGTGGTGTTTCTTGATCTCGCCGAGCTACGTGTTAGCCCGTTAATGGAGTTGGCGTATATAGTGTGCCGCTGACGTGGCAGATATGGTGGGGCCGCGGGAATGCGAGGCTAGTGGTGGAGAGTGGAGACGACGAGGATTTCGTGGTGCGGCCATGGCGACTGGCGATTGGAGGGTGCAGGATAAGGTATCTAAGCCATAACTTTCTTCCTCTCTTCTTCTTTCAGCTGTGCATCTCACTATCTTGGGTCATTGGAAAGTTACATGGTTGGACAGGAAGCCATGGTGAATGCAGTGGCTCTGCAACGTAGCAACCATTGCATTCATCCATTTACGGTGGTTCAGCTTGGAAAAGGTGTTCTTTTTACAGGACGGACTCGACTCGAACTTGTTCATATCAAACAGGCTTCTCTCCCAGACAGAAAGAAAAGATTAACAGAAGCACACCGGTGCTGTGAGCCTGTGACGGCGGAGTGCATGGCCACCGTTGTTGCACCGGCTCGTGACCGCCGGGCAGTCTGCGGCGACAGGGCTACCCCTGGTCTCGTTTTCCTCTCGTCAAAACCGGCACTTCAACTACATGGAGATTACAACAGCAGAAGCCATGGTTCTGCATGCCGCCATGTTTTTTCAGCTTAGAGATCACACAATGTAACAGCAGCCAGATTCTCCTTCAGCTGTAAACCTCCGATGCAAAAAACTGTAATGCGAGAGGTGTCTGGTAATGTTCAGGCCTTCAGGGAGGCACAAAAAAGTAACAGCTACAAAAATGGATTGACATGATGCAGCTTCAGTCTTCAGGTTGCTAAACGCAAGCCAACGAGCTAACATGCCATGCTCGGGACATATTTCCCTTATCAACAGCACAATCTCCTCTGCAGAAGTTACCAGAGTGATCACATAAGACAGGTTCCATGAACATGGCTAGACAAAAAAAATGTAGGTCTGTGGCTGAATTACCTTGACACTGGAAGACTGCTGCTGCTGCTGCTGCATAGCTTCCAAAGTCTCCATCATTTCCATCTGCTTTACTAGGGAAATGTGCAATGCCTGATGGAAAATGCAGCAGGAGAAAGAACTGTAAATGTGTCTGTTAAGAGAGATATTAGACATTGTTCAATGTTGCCTGATCAATTGGACAAATCTAAATAAAACCTGAAACAGGATAAGATGTTGAGGGAAGCATGCTGAAACATCTACTGATAATTAAGAAATAACAAGCCATTTTACCAATTCAGGTGCCTATAAGGGATAAGAGGGTAATGCAGCATGTAGACAGCTAGATGTATCAAATTTGAGAAAGAGGGCACACACAACAAAGCAGAAACAATTACACAGCAAAATCATAGGGAATGGGAAGTACATTTTGCCTAGGAAATTGGATATTTTTAGTGTACTAACATCTGTGACATGTAGTCTTACCATTTACCAACCTAAAATTTGCATGATACATTAGTGTGCAAAATAACTTACTCCTTTTGTCCTCTCTAGATCAGCCTCAATGGATCTTATCCGATCAAAAGATTGTAACAGTAGACATTCTTTCTCCCTTGGCATATCTGGAGGTTTGCTCTGAAGATGACTGCATAACGACTCAAGCTTTTCAAGACGTTGTAAACAAGAACCGATGTCATCTTCCATTGCACTTCGAGGCTGTCGTTTCTCTGCTGCATTAGAACAATGCATATTCTCTTGTGGCTTTTCTCGTCTACATAGAAAAATGCTGAATAAGGATAATATGTTGATCAAGACCGTTGCTGCTCCTCTAACAAAGTTTCCCAAAGTCCTTCCAACCAGTGTACCATGATCAATAAGTGCAATGTTCCCTGCCAATCATTGAAGAGTAGTAAAAGAATTTTCAGCCAAAGTAAATGATCATAAGATCTAGTTAGTGATTATATAACTAAATACATGGATCTTCATAATAAATGGTTATAAATAATTATATTATAAACAAGATTGTGTCAGAAAAGGACAAATTCTGAAATAATCATTTGGTGCCAAAAGGTATTTGAACAGACTGAATATTTTTTGCTGTTCTAAAGCAGAACTATAGTGAAGTGCAACTAGATGTTTATGCCACGTAACTTGCTATGAAAAAGAAATGGTACCTAAATTATTTATCCATCTGATGGTAGATGAATATTTATGATAGGTCAGTTGTTTGGGCACCGTTTCTGAAGATTGCTGCACACCGTGAGAAGATTCAGGAGTGATATCTGGGAGGCCCTTCCTGTCACAATCCTCACAACTACAGAAAGTTGAAGAATCTGACCCCTTTGCCTAATACAAGTATTTGATACCAAATCAGTTTCATGTAGTGAATCAAGAATATAATTCAAGAGATTACAATAACTGGAGACAAAAAAGAACCAATCATATCTTAGTTTAAGTAAAATATGGTTCAATAAATAAGCACACTACTTACCTCTTCACGAACTGGAGTAAGGAAACTGTAGTCCGTACTCCTCTGAACAGCTGACAGACTAAACTCATCAATATCTGACTCCGATTCAGCATTTGATGCATCACTAATCATGCCCTGCTACCAGAAGAAACAATAGCAACAGGTTCAGCAGAAACTCAGCAGAATTAACCTCCTTGGGAGTTTGGAATGGTTCAAGGAAAACAGACATTGAGAACCTTGCCTTCAGTTTTTCTGCCCTTAGGGAAGAGCCGCTCCTATCTTCGCTGTCAGAAACTTGCTTGATTTCCCTCATACTACCACTTCTCATACTGTGTATCAGCTACAAAAGAAACTCCCATATTAGTTTGCTTTTCAGAGGGGCATTCATTTGTACAGTATTAGAAAATATCCTGTTCAAAACAAACATTTACTGTCACGAGTAAATTTTCAAAGACAGCATTTCTAAAGTGTGGGGGCAGGATTGTAGAAGTATGAGCACAATCACAACATTTAGAGGTACCTTCAGTATGACATGATCGTTCCATGGCCCTTTGTTAGACCCAAGGCAACCACCTTCATTGCATACACATGAACCACCAAGAAACTCCGGCAATTCACTGTGAAAGCACAAAAGTAACATTTTTCCGAAATTTGGTTAGCTGAAAGACCGAAACAATGTAGCTTTATAAATGATATACAGGCTAAGGGTGTGTTTGGTTGAACTGTAAATTCTAAAAAAAATGTTGTGAGCTGTGAGCTAAAAAAGCTACTGTAAGTGGTGGGCTATAGAAAAGTTGTGAAGTTGTTTGGTTGGAGTAGCTATAGATCTACAGTAGAGCGATTCCATAAAACTTAATAACAGAAGACGACGATTTCATATCTCAATTAACAATGAATATAATAAGCTCATGCAAACTGATGAAGGTATCGGGCAATGCAAACTGTAAAGTTGTGGAATCTGGAGAATGAACAACTTTTATTTTATACTAGCAAAATGTTGTTTTGGTTGAAAAGGCTAATTTCTTTGACACTTGTCTTATTCAATTTTTAGCTTTCTAACCGAGAAACTAATCGAAAAAACTAAACCAAACACATCCTAAAAGGCTAAGAGTTGAAGAAAGGTTGCTAGGCACAGCAAGTTGTCACCAACCTTGAGTCGATTACTTCAAGAAGTCTATTTTGGTAGTTTGTACCAAGAACCTAAACAAAAGAACAGCTTTTTACTATTGGAACAAATATCGTTGAGGGGTATCTTCTTTGATGACAAGCCATGGCACTTACATGAATCTTGGAAGAAGTTTTTGGGTCGAGAAATCCCTTCACACTGTTCCAGATCAGCTTGAAGCCACTGCCGGCATTTACTACATACATCTGATGCAGTGTCTGCAAATTCACTTTACACTTAAAAGGAGTACTTAACCAACCAACACTGTAAACATCACTTCCATGCAAGTCTGAACTGAGGTTACCTCAGGATAGTAGTCGCTATCTATTTTCTGCATCCGGTGGACAAGCTCCCTTGCAGTCTTTGAGAAATTTTTTAACCCCTGTAACAACAACAACAACATTAGACTGAAGGAATGGCAAATCCAGCAGTACAGAGAGCACACACATGTATCCAAACTCAATGTTGGAGCCCAGTCACTGGCATAGTGGCATACCACACCATGGACATCCAGTATGGTAGTTGTGGAATCAATGTGCCTCTTGGCTGCCAATGTGCAGGCAGGGAACCTCTCCCTGAAAGCCCTCTCGAACTCCTGCACATGGTACTTGATGTACCGGTCCACCGAGGTGATCTGCATCAGCTTGTTCGGATCGACCTTGCCAAGCCTCTCGATGTACACAGGCCGGCCTTCCCGATCGACACCGTGGTAACCCTGCGGGTAGTACCGGAGCACGTCGTCGAGCTCGTCGAACTCAAACTCCTGAACACAAGAACCCAGGAGTTCGTCAAGAACACACCAGAAATTAGTCAGACACTGTAACTAATCAAGTTGAATGCTCTATGATCACCTCCATGATTGTGTCGGCTCCAAACTCTTTCCTCCATCTCAGCATCTCTGCCCACATTTGCATCGCCTTCTCGGAGTCGAACTTCCTTGCCTTGAGAAACCTGGATTGCAACGGTGGAAGCAGACAAGACGGAGTTACCATTAGTAACGTCAACGACGCAACGGGGGGTGGGTGGGGGGGAGTGAACCTTAGCATCATGTGGTAGTCGTCGTGCTTGTCGGGGAGGAGGCCGTGCGCGGCGAGGCGGTGGCGGAACGCCGAGACGGCGCGCTCCTCCTCGGCATCGCGGACGTCCTCGATGGACATGGCCGCCGGGAAGCGGACGTCGACGCGCCGCCGGCCGCGCTTCCGGAGCACGTGGATGGCCTTCCGCCGCAGCGACCCCATCATCCTCCGACGCCGGTCGTCCTCGGAGTTGGGGTCGCACAGAGATATCTCGTGGTCCTCTGCATGGATCACTGCAGAGCGCCCGCGATCTGTCTCAGCCGAGAAACGCAAGAAAGATGCAAACACCAGTGCCAAAAACTGCTTTCCTTACCTGACATTGTCGCGCTTCTGAATCAAATTTTGCTCGTGTTCTTCTGGGCTCTGGCCAATCTCAAAACTTGGAGAGCGATGTAGAAGGTTTAGATGGCTGAACTTGCAAAAATTGCAGCAGAAAGGGCATCTTTTAGCATGCTGGAGTCGCAGATCTCGAATGAAATAAAACAGAGGAGAAAAATCATGCGATTTCACCTATAAAAAAGAAATTAAATTGCCAGTGTTTAGTACACCAAGAGAGGAATTTACAGTGGTTGTCGGCAAAAAAAAAAGGGAAAAAAAGGGTAATTGTTGAGTCTCATCGAAAGAAACTGCAAATGATACCACACCACTACATTGGATCCTCGGATCTCCCAAAGAAATGAAACAAGAACCGATAGAAACAGTTCAACTCCCAGCCAAAAACCACATTTTTGGTAGGACAAAAGCTCTCACCAGTAATATTGCGAGGAATCCAGGATACATCCATGGAAACAAAATGGAAACCCAAACGGCGAAAAATCACACCTTTTTTATCCACGCCGCATGATCTTGGTGCTAACCGAGCGCGACGCCCCCTCTCCTGTTTGCTACTGCTGTAATCTGTATTGACGGACTGAGACTCAGAAGGTCTGAAGACTGGAAGGACAGCGGCCGGTGATCAACTGATCACAAAACACTTCTTTATAGTTGCATGCCCTGCCTTCTTACGTGCGGCGGCATACGGTATGTACCAGCAGTATACTTGTATATACTCGTAGGAATACGTGTCGGTAGGAAGACCACATCTGCATCACCTAAACGTCGTAGTTTGGGCTTGAAAAAAATGGCATCTTTTGCTTGAAACAATGGCACATGAGGTGTGGAAGCATGAAACCTAGGCTACTGCTCACGGCACGCCACTCCATGCCCCCATGCTGGCCTGCAGGATTCTTGAGGACCCATGCAACTTGAAGCTAGCTTAGTCGACGACTCGACGTATCAGCAAATTGATTACACATTCTCAGTGCAGCCTGGTGTCTGAATCTGGTGAAGTCAGCGTGGACACGCAGTTTTTCACTTAATCCCAAGTTACCAGCTGCTTCCACAGTTGATTGAGAGCATCAGAAATTTCGGATTAAAAAGGACTGTGTTAGGTATCGATCTGGAGAGAGAGCTCCAAATGGCTCCAAACCTCACGTGCCCAGCTTGCTCCAAACCTCTCCGTCAGAGAGGCACATTTTCCGATCACGATGGAGCACGAGCAACTGAGCAAGCAAGACAGGACAAAGGTCACAAAGCTAGAAAAACGCAGAGACAGAGAGGCAAGCATACTGCATCACCTCCGTCGTCGTCGTCGTCGTTACAAGAGAGCACCATTGCCGGCGCCGGTCGCCACCACCATCTCGTCGTCAACGACGCATGCCGAGCTAGCTGCCACGACATGCTCCTCGAGTCCTCGTGAGAATCCACCGCAAGCTGGTCAATTGGTCATCGATCGATGCAGCTAGCTCTTGACCACCTGCATGCAGTCTGCAGCTTGAATTAGTTGGGCTTAGATTAGTACGGCTTTTGCAGGACATGGAGAGTTAATTTAATGGGGGGTTTGGACTGGCGTCGTAACGTGGGTCTGTGTACTTGTTTTGTCGTGTGACTGTTTGTTCTCGTGACGGCACAGAGGTGTCTGTCTACGTACTCCTCGTTATGAGATGGTTGAAAAATGTCTCGTACTCTCGTTAAGATGCAGGAATTTTTGCATGACCGCCATGGTTGAAAAATTCGTCGAAAACCGGTTGAAATTTGCGAAAACAGGTCGGTTTGCCACGGCAAGAAACGGTAAACCACCCAATTTTTTTAAAAATAAATTTGGAATTGGTTTTTTTTGTCAAAATACATTCGAATTTTACATTGTAGCAACGAATTTCGTGCTATATTTGCGAATACCAGTGAAATCGGTGCGGCTCAAAATCCGTGGTGTGAACGAATTTATAAACCTGAATAAGGTCTCAATCTTGTATGGATCGGTAATATTCTCCGTTTTAAAATATAACAAGTTTTAGGTTTAGGGTTTATGGTTTAAAAATTAATTATCCTAAATATAAAAATATAATACTCCTAAGATAAATTTTTTATCTCTAAAGTATTCATAGCACTGTTGTGTTTGATCACTTATTAGTCTACCTAATCACTCTTAAATCCGCACTCATTTACCGCGAGTAGGATAATATAATTTTTATTCTTATCTCTTTTAACACTCCGTAGTATACCAAGACTAAAGGTTGTTAAATTCGAGGGAGTAATATTTCATGTTCCGAAATAGCGTCTGAAAATGAGGCCGCCTGGATATCGGATAGTCAGCTCAACCTCATGGACCGCCGTTTAAGGTCTGGGAAATATCGCTGCATCCAATTTCACCAGCTCAAGAATCATGCACATGGAAGTGACACACTGACACCAAAACCAACCACTATTCCTCCAGGCCTGTGCTGCTGTGCATCATCAGTCCAGCCTCAGAGATACAGTATTACGTTAGGTTTGGCTTCTTCCGAAACATTGAGATTCTACATTACTCGGACTTTTGAATCCGAAAAGATTTCAGCACCGCGGCGTTGCGACTTGACTTGCGACTATTTGGATTATGGAGGACGGGTAGAACAGTATCTAAGGTTGTTGAGCTGATCTGAGCTTCTTTTCAGATCCGTATGCTGCTGATTGCTGAAGAGATGAGCAGCAGGAAAGCCTTTCTTCTGACTGCTCCTTTTCTGCTGCTGCTGCTTTCCTCACTTGTCATCTTGTCTATGGATCCATCTGCCGAAGCCTCAACAGTCAACACCAGCTGATGGCGTTGCAGTAGTGCAAAGCCACGAGCTCTCGAGAGTTTCAGACTTTCAGAATATGCAGTCCACTCTCCAGCTTTTGACCCAGCTTCTACCCAGCTTTTGGACGGAAAAAAACTGTAGACTGTAGAGGTTTTCAAAGAAAAAATGATGATTTATCAGTAAGTATGATGTTGTCACTCTATACTATATAATTTAATGATATATATCGATAGCAAATTGACAAATCTCTTCAAAAGACCAGCTATATTATGTGCCTCTTAAAAAAGCTAATATGTAAATACCATGTTACGCTGTATATTTGTCATCTGAAACCACATTTATTGACACAAATAGTCCTACATATCAGTCTCAAGAGTAACATCATAATCAAGCAAAGCATCTCTAGAGTGGCAATTGATCAATTTTTCCCCTCCAATGCTAGCAAATCGTCAAGGCCCAGCCGAGGCTTTGTATGCTGGGCCTCTAGATGTGCCGTTGTGGTACGGAATTTTTTATTTTTAGAAACTTTATTTATTTCTCAGTTTACATAATTGTATTTATGATTTGGTTTTTTATAAAACTATACTCCCGGTACCCATCAGGAGTCGTTTTCTAAAAAAAAGTCCTCACAGTAGGTGAGTGCCTAAATGCATATCTCTCTGTGGATGAATGTTCCGAGAAAAAAGCTAGTTTTTGGCACGAAATCACTGGTTGGACATTTCCTCATTGAAACAGCTTGCTCCGGATTTATTTGATCTAAGTTTCGAGAAAAATTCTTCAGTAAAAGAGGCTCTCCACAATGGCGCTTGGATAAAATAGGTGAAAAGTTTAAACTGCCCCCACCATCTGTCACAATTCATCACAATTGCATCTCTGCTCGAAGGAATAGTTCTTTCATTCGGAAATACAAGACTCCCTCTTTTGGCACTAGACAGCTCACGGTACATACACAGCTCGATCGGCGTACCAAATTCAATTTGTATGTTCCATTAAGCCGATCATCTCGACCGAGTTGTGGAAAGCACGAGCAGCTCCGCGAATCAATTTTTTTGCCTGGACCCTTCTGAAAAAGCGAGTCCTCACCGCCAATAATCTTCTCAAAAGAGGCTGGCCTTGCCCCCCTACTTGCAGCCTATGCCGTTCTCACTTAGAAACCCCTGATCACCTTGCTTGTCATTGCTATTTCACTCATTAGGTTTGGTCCGCAATTCTTCAACGTTACAACATCACAAATACCCCTCAATTAGCCATGGCTCAATCTCTGGAATCATGGTGGAAACAAGCTTCAAATTATGCCCCGAAGCCTCTTCGAAACCTTTTCAACAGCCTTATCATCTCTACTTGATGGCATGTCTGAAAAGAACGTAACAGGCGCGTCTTTCAAAGTTTAATTCAACCAATAGCTGAAGTAGTAGACCTCATTTCTTCGGATTTTGAGATGTACAGTCTCTAAATCCTCTCTTTAGATACTACTCTTCTTTCTCGATTTTCTTCTATTTTATTCTATGTAATTTGTTGATTTATGTACTGTTTTCTCTGGCCTAGGTCTCCTATCTTAATGCAAGTAAGCGAGTCTCTCGTTTCCTTTTCAAAAAAAAATGTCCTGAGAAAAAAAAGAAGACGACTCTCCTTGCTTGAGTGGATGCAGATGATGAGCCCACTAGGGGTGGCAACGGATCAGGTTAAGTCCAGGTTGATCAATACCGGACCTGAACTCACCCTCGGTTGGACCTGACCCGCATGTCCTCGTGGGTTGAAATCCTACCCCGCACTCGGACCCGTCGGATCCTCGCAAACCTGATGATCAGGCGGTGTAGAGGGTGGCCGAGCACGGTGGAGGAGCCACGGTGGCGCTCGAAGCCGTCAAATCGACTGTTGGCAGGAGGCAGGAGGCGGCGTGATGGGGATGGGGGGGGCGCTCCGACAAAGTGGGTATGGCGGAGTGCACCAACGCTGTCGGGTATGGGGTGCACTTGGCGCGCGCGGGACTCGAGAGGCAACAGGCGACGCAACGAGGATGGGGGCAGACGGTAGGCTACGGTAGGATTCAGCAGGTGTAGTGTGTAAGAATTGAGAATGGATTTGATCTTTGGAGGCTAGGGTTTGTAATTTTAGATGGTCTTTTCCTATTGGACCAAGAACCCGCAGGTCAAATAATAAACTCGGACCTAGATCCGGTCTAAAGCGGGGCCTCGATCTGACGGACCCACGGGGCAAAATTTAGCCTTAGCCCTAGTCAGGTCGGTTGTCACCCCTAGAGCCATCATTATTGTGATAATCAATAAGGAGGTGTTTAAAATTAAAAAACAAGATTATAGGGTGATTGTCGGGATCTTATTGATTATACGTCTCTGGTACATCTGTTATGTATATGTGAGAATTAGTTAGTGAAGTCCATGATATGTACGGTATATAATTAGTGAGGTATGTTAGTGGGGTTAGTGTCTGTATTTGTGCATGAGTCTATATAAGAACTTGTGAAAAGAAAAGTGCTGGTGTGAAATGCCAAAAAAACACTTGTGTAATGTCAAAAAATTAGAGCCCGCTTGTCTGTTGAGGACTTGAGGTGATAGAAAGGAGCCTGTGAGGTAGTGGGCTAAAAAATAGGCCTCATGGGCCAACTGGTATGTTCGTAAATCAAATGAACAGGTGCAGAGTATGGGTTGGAAAGAAGACGATAGATAGCCCTTGAAAGGAATCAGCCCAAGTTGGATTCGAAATTTACTCATCTGTCCTTAGAATACTTTATTCTTAGTTAATTTTGTATACACTGTTAGGTGGAGAAATGAGTTAGGTGTGACTTATTAATGTTGTTAACTTATGGACAAACCTGTTGTCCGGACGTTTGATATTTCACTAATTATCAGACGTTTCGTTGAAACGTTTATTCATCTTCAACAGGTGAAATAATTATCTTTAACAGGTAAAACATTCATATTCAACAGATGAAACATTTGAAATGAAAAGAGTGAAATAAACTGGACCGATTTGTTAGGTTGTGCAGGTGTCACTAGGCTATATGGGCGTCGTTAGCTGGGCTATGCGGGCGTCCGATAGACGACGCCGACAAAAAGCAATTTCATTAACTTATTTATTTTGTTAGCTCTAGTTTTTTCAAAACTGATTAAGTTGCGTTAGGTACAAATCGTGGATACATTAAAATAAGAAATAAGCTGGAAAAATCAAAGTGTTTGTTTCTCATAAGTTTTCTGCGTCGGCCAAGTCGCCTCCACCTTGGCCGGC
>ASSH01052432.1:0-16682 GCA_000418225.1 Zizania latifolia
TATAATAGCGGAAAGTGACTTGATGGCAAAAATAAGTTCAATCAATGATAAAGGCTCAATTTAGACATGCATATATTAAGACAATGTGTATGACAATCTCAACACTAGTCAATTAATACAATTTCTAGTGAACGGTAAAAAAGTAGAACAAAAGTTAGAATGTTACATTACAATTGTAAAACTGCACACCCATTAAACATTGGATTGAGAAAAAGAACATATCATTGAATTATATCTATGGATAGATACATAAAGAAAAGAGAAAAAGAGTTATAGGTAATCGTAATTACAAAACTAACAAGAGTATATAATCAATATTTATAGGTTCTATATGCTTACCTGTTCATTTTCTTAAAAATCAATATAATGTGTTACACTTTGACTCGGCGGGGTGAGATATTATTGCTTCATCGTCTAGAAAAATATCACGATCATATCATTATTTGTTGGCTGGAACATGACATAAACAAATGAAATACTTTATCTCAAATACACATACTGAATTACTAGAATCATCATATGACATATCATTGTTTGATCCTAATCATTTCATATTATTGTTTGATCTCCACGCCGAAATATACTGCCCAATAAAGATGCTACTTTCGCACTCCACAATCAATATCGTGTTGGATTTATGCGATAGTGCCAATAAATTGGTGAAATTGTAATAAAAAAATAATAATAAATAGAGAAGCAACGACTCTCTTCTCCAAAAATTTGACTTTTTAATCCGTTTCTCGTATGATTGATCAGAGACCGTAATTACATAGATCTCATCGAGATGAATCTGTTTTTGATACTAAATATCTGGTTTAGACATCCGATATTTCGTAACAAGCTCGATAAATTTTAGCCATTGGTTTCTTTATAAAAGAAACAGAGGGCACTGGATGGATCGGTCATCACCCCCCCCCCATATCTAGAAGCGCCTAGCGCCGCCTAGGGTTCCTCCAGTGCTCACTCATGGTTCTTCTTCTCTAGCCGGCTGCTCCTCGCCATCGAGTCTTCCTCACCGGCCACCATAGGATTTGTTTTCCCTCGGTCTCCTCCACGAGATGCAGCTATCATCTTCAATTGCTCCCTCTCCCAGCCACATACGTCATCACGTGAGGCTGCCACCACATCAGCCATCATCGCCTATTCGCTGCTTGGCCGGCTGTAGGATCAAGATGTCGACTAGAGGGGTGAATAGGTGATATAAAACTTTACACTTCATTAATTTTTCACCTAAGTTGCTAGGTTTGGTTCGGAAAGATTAAAACAAGTTTAACTAAATTAAGTATTGCAGTCCTGTGATGATAGAGTCTCAATCAATTCTAGAAAGTAGATTGCACAAAATAATTGAGACACAAAAGAGGAGATGCGGAATTATTTCACTGATGTTTAGAAGCTTGTTAGCTTCCTACGTCATTGTTGAGGCAAGTCTAACTTCACTGCTCAAACTATCAAGCCTCTAAATCCTTTCGTCAAGAGATGGACAAGATAGGAGCTAGTCTCAAAGTGGCCTTTTCAAGCCTTGATCACTAAGGTTGTTCTTCCTCCACTCCAGAGATGATGAACACCGAACCACTCACAAATCATTGAGTCTTCTCCACAAGCTTCTTGGAGAGATTACCGGGCAACTCCTCCAAGCCATCTAGCTAGGAGGCAGCAACCTCTAGGAGTAATAAGCTACAAACAAAGCTTGGAGATAATCAAGTGCCACACTAGCTAGCTCTAACAATAAATGATGTGCTCTTACTCTTGGCCTAAAACTTCTCAAACACTTCAAGTATGGCTAAGTGCTCAAATTGTGTGTGAGATTACGCAAGTAGCGAGAGCAATGTTCCAGAGTGCTAAGAGAACCTCCTTCCACAAGGTAAAGAGATATTTACAGCCTCTTCAATAGAAACTAGCCGTTGAGATCAAAATCCATTAAATCATCTTGCTGTCGATCTAACCGCCATGGGGTGGCTGGTCAAACCGACAACCTTGCAATGGCTATAAATTTAGCCATTACGGGTGATGTGATAGAGGGTTCGATCAGACTGACAACGTGTGTTTGATCTGACCGTCCTTGGCTCCATCAAATTAGCCTCAGCTTGGACTGACCAACAAAGCCTAGGTCGACTCTATATCGGCATGTCCTAAAAGTAAAAGGAGGTTTGATCAGACCGCCACGATCTGATTGTAGTTGCTTTATCGGTCAGACCGGCCAAAACATTTATCAGCTAGAACAAAATTCAGGATCAGATGCAAGCTATACTATGGCATGAGATCATCCTTCGCCAAAGATTTGCATCCCCTCTTTATAGTATGACAAAGTTAAGAAATAAAGAACTAGAATTTTTTATTGTCGTCAAACTCCTTGATCGAAACCCTATACTAGCTCCTCTTTTTTACCTTCCATCTTTAGAGCTTTTGCCATCGAAATTTTAATCTGTGGATGTGTTGTCTTTGGCATTTCCTTCTTGTGGACCTAACTTAAAATTTTAGGTGTGTTTACCCGGTTGATCTATCTTTTTGGGTATGAGACTTTATAGCTGCAAATATCAGCTCATCACCCCTATTTATAAATCAACTCATGCTTAAAATAATCATGTTTTGTAATATGTAGTTTGTGTTGTAATAAATTTGTGTTCTAAAGGAGTTGATTTACTAGACATAGAAATGCTTGTGACTTTGTGTTGTAAGAAAGTTAATATCCTTTTTGTGAAATGCTATAAATTATCTATAATTGTGTTGTGGATTATATCGCAATTGCAGAGGAAATGAGGCCAAAATTTTTGATTTTTGCTATTAATTATTTATTAGAAAGATAGAACATTATAGTTGTTATCAGAGCTTAGGCTTTAGATTCTTAGATAAGAATTTAAAAGTTTGACACACTCTCACATATATAGGATAGGAAAGGGCTTGCATACTTTTTTATATTGTTGTGTATGACTTGTTTTATAATTAGTTTAGTTTGTTTGTTTGATAAAATATTGATGTGTGTTTATTTAACTTTGAAGTTATGCCACCTAAGAAGCGAGGTTGTGGGATAGGTTGTTGTCTTACGATTGTTCTAGATCATGGTGATGGGCTACCATTAGCTGAGGTTGAGTCTTCTTAACCAGAAAGTATTAGTCAAGCAGAATTAAGGACTACTATGAAAGAGATGCAAGAAATATTAAGGATGCTAAGACAAGATATTCCAATTAATCATGGTGAGATTGCTAGCATAGCACTTGCACCTCCTGTTGCACGAGTTGTGGTAAATCAAATACCCGAAGAAGCCGTTAATAGTGGAGTAACGCTTCATGAGTGGATTAGTATGAGGCTGGACTGTTTTGATGGGTCGGGAACTCCAATCCAGGCTGTAGATTAACTCGTCTATATAGAAATACAATTAGATGCTTTTAAAGTGTTGCCTCGAGACAAGATTAGATATGTAATACAATTGATGAAGGGAGAAGCTCAAATTTGGTAGAGAGGTGAGCAGTTTGCTAGGACTATTACTCATGGAGAACTTACTTGGCCATAATTTGTTAAGCAGTTTGAGAGAAGGTTCTATCCAACTATCTTTTTAGACAAAATGCAAATTAATCTAAACAATTATACACAAGGCTAGAAATTAATGGCAGAGTATAAAGTGGGCTTTAATCAAATTGTATGCTTTGTACCTCATGTAGCCTATAATGACACAATAAAAGCTCGACGCTTCAGACAAGGTTTAAGGCCTTCTATCCATCATGTGCTTAGTGCTTTTGTCGTTACATACTTCTGCACTATGGTAGAACAAGCCTCTGGAATTAAGTTGCAATAATCCTATACCGAGAATATTCATCAAACATCTAGAGTAGATAAGCGTAAATGACAAAATGAGAATAAAGATAATAGTGGTAGTCCCACTTATAAGAAAAATAAGGGGCAACAACGTCATCAATCATATCATGGTGGATCCTCTCAGATACACTCTTCAGGCACTACATAGTTTAGCACAGTGGTTTAAGCTAGCTATGGATTGGTGTGCTTTAAATGTGGTGATCCACATATTTAGAGTGAGTGCTCTTGGAAAGGGAATTGTTCGTTATGCGGCATTCAGGCCACAAGAACATGGTTTGTCATAAAAACTCAAGCAATCATATAAACTGGGAGTCAATACATGTTACCTCTGAGATTTCCCCTTTTGCTAAAGGAACGGCACATATTTTGATTGCTGCTCCTATTCCTACCACTATTTCTAGTCCAATAAATTCATTGATCTAGTATTTACTTCTTCCTATAATTCCTACTGGGCCTTACTGGTCATATTGACCTATGACTCCTCAGACACTGACACCATTAATGATTGTAGGATCACCTTCCCACACTGTAGGAATCTCTTCATTACAGGCGTCTTTTGGGTTATATATTTTACGTGCCGCAGATACTAGAGGATATAATGATGTGGTGACAGATACCTTACTTGTGAATTCCTTTGATGCACATGTATTATTTGATTCTAGGACTAGCTTTTCTTTTATTTCGGTAAACTTTATTAGAAGAACAAAATTACCAGTGCAACCTATTGGACAATCAATAGTACTTAATTCCCCAAAGGTTTTATCTGTAGTTCTAAAGTTTGCCCTAGTTGTGTTATAAATATTAGAGACAAGAAGTTCATTGTTAATCTAATAATGATCGATTTATAATCCTTTGATGTTATTCTTGGTATGGATTGGCTTTCTCAATACCAAGCTGTTATCTCTTGTTCTTGGAAGACCATCACTTTGCAAGCTCCATCAAGAGAGGAGATCATGTTTCAAGGAAAAACCTCGCGCATACACATTTTCTATGTTGAGTAGATTTTTTTCTAACCAATGGATGTTGATGGATGTTAAAGTCTAGGATTCTTTGGTCGTTAATAGAAGGGCAAGATGACATCCTATGAGTAGAAGATATTCTAGTAGTGTGTCATTATCTTGATATTTTTCATAGTGAACTTTTAGGATTATCTCCTGAGTGAGAACTACTTTTTCGTATTGAGTTAATTCCAGGCACACGACCTATTCATAAAACTCCATATCGAATGGCTCCAATGAAACAAGTAAAACTTAAGAAGCAATTAGATGAGCTTCTTGCTAAAGGATTTATTAGACCGAACACATCACCTTAGGCTGCTCATGTCTTATTTGTAAAAAAGAAAGATGATATGAAGCAACTTTGTATGGATTATCAGCACTTAACCAAGTGACAATCAAGAACAAATACCCTTTACCTCGTATTGATGATCTTTTTGATCAATTGAGGGGTGCTAAGATATTTTCAAAGATTGATCTACAATCAGGTTATCATCAATTGTGAATGATAGAAGAGGATATTGAGAAGATGACTTTCAATACTAGATATGGACATTTTGAATATGTGGTTATGTCCTTTGGACTAACAAATGCACCTGGTGCTTTTATAGAAGACATGAATATGATGTTCCATGAGTATTTAGATGTCTTTGTTGTGGTTTTATCGATGATATATTAATTTATTCTAAGTCTGAAGAAGAGCATGAGATGCATCTCAGATTAGTATTGGATGCTCTTCGAAAGAATAAGTTTTAGAGAGAATTCCTTATATGCCATTAAAAGTTCATCAGATTCTTTATATGTCATTGTAAATTGGCCATTCCCTTATATGCCATCAAACGAAATTTTTCCTCCCTGTTATGCCATCCAAGTCACACAAGCACCGTTAGAAAGAACTGTACAGTCATCTTTTTCTCAAAATGGCAATATTGCCCCTAAACTCTATCTCTCCTACCACCCCAAATGCACTCACTGTGGATTCGCACTTTCGTCAGCTTCACTTTCCCAAACCGCTATAGCTACTTAGCCGCTGACTAATTTGAACAAAAGTTCAAACTAAAATATAAATTTAAATTTAAAAATCTCAGTCAAAAATTTCGAAAGTTAGCTGAAAATTCTGAAATTTTTGGAAAATTTCATAGAAGGTGCTGAGCTCAGAAGTAGAGGAGAAGTAGCACTTGGGGATAAGGCTGAAGAGAGGAAGAGGGGTAATTTTGTACTTTCCATGCTAACTAACCAGCTAGTAAACGGAGTGATGACGTGGATGGCATAATAGGAATAAATTTTTTCGTTTGATGGCATATAAGGAAATGACTAATTTTTGATGGCATATAAAGAAACTGATGAACTTACAATGGCATATAAGGAATAATCTCTAAGTTTTATGCGAAGCTAAATAAATGTGCCTTTTGGCTAAAAGGAGTAGGTTTTCTTAGTCATGTTATTAATCAACATGGTATTATTGTTGATTCAAAGAATATAACTGTAGTATTAGAATGGCAAAGACCATCCAATGTAACAGATATTCATAACTTTCTTAGGCTTGCTTGTTACTATCGGCGCTTTGTATAGGGTTTTTCTATTATTGCAAAGCCTATGACCAAACTTACTTAGAACAATATTTCATTTATATGGACAGATGAGTGTCAGTCTAGTTTTCAAACCTTAAAGGATAAATTGGTGCATGCTCCTATTTAAGCCTTACCTAAAATTGATGAGCATTTTACAATCTACACCGATGCTTCGTGGATCAGGCTTGGCTGTGTACTTATGCAAGAAGATCGAGTAATTGTTGTGTAAAAAACATATATAGAGAAGCAAAGTTTTGACTATCTTCTACAAAAATTTGACTTTTTAATCCATTGCTTGTATGATCGATTGAAGACCGTAGTTACATAGATCTCATCGAGATGAATCTATTTTTGATATTAAACATCTATTTTAGACATCCGATAACTCATAACAAGCTCGACAAATTTTAGCCGTTGTTTTCTTTATAAAAGAAATAGAGGGGGCTGGATGGATCAGTCATTAGCCCAATCCATCTAGAAGTGCCCATCACCACCTAGGGTTCTTCTAGCACTCACTCGTGGTTCTTCTTTTCTAGCTAACTGCTCTTTGCTATCGAGTCTTCCTCGCTGGCCACCGCAGGATTTGTTTTCTCTCGGTCTCCTCCGCGAGGTGCAGCTGTCATCTTTAGTTGCTCCCTCTCCTGCATCGGTCATCGTCTCCCATTCGCTGCTTTGTCGGCTGTCTCTATCCCTTACTCTACTCATTCTAGAGCTTTCCCACCTCTCACCCATCATTTTGTACGGTAAATTTATTGGTTCTATTCCTTTTTATTCATTGCGCAATATGTGTTCGATGAAATTCCTATTAGATGTTTATATGACATTTTTCCTTTTTGGAAATAGTAGAAGAATTATTTTTTCACTTGCAAAGTGACATATTGCTTAAAAGATGTTATTTTCTTTAGTAGATCAAAGTTTAGTTACTATAGAGTAGATAAAGTAACATCGTATATACGACATTATTGAGCATAGAAAGAATGCTTTTTACTTTGATTTTGTAGTACTAAATATGTATTTGTACATGTGGTAGTACTTTCGAGCGCACTTAAACATAGTTTTCTTTGTTGTCACCATTATAAAGGTAAGTAACATACTATGTTTATATTTATGTATTACTTCTTTTGCAAATAAATTAAAATTGTGATGTTGCTTTTGAATTCAGTACATTCTTATTCACATGGGCTATTTTGTTGGATTATGTTTCATCAAAAGAAAACATAAGAATTGACATCAATTCATACACACACACACATATATATATATATGTGTATATGCATTTCATATGGTGATAAAAGCCGATCATTATCATCGTGCGTGAATTATACCGGTAGATTGAGTTACATGAGCGGCTGGTATAATTTAGCACAAAACTCTCAAATAAAGTTGCATCATGTCATTCATACATTCATGTGATAATTGAAAGATATAAAATTTTGAGAAGTAAACGTCGATGCCATGATAAGTGACAAAAGCATATTGAAGATTATTGTTGATACAATCGGTTATTTCTAAAATAACTCGTGAATAAGTGAGATATGTCTATATTCATAATTTTTACTTATTGAGCTTGTCTCATCCTTTTTATTTCTATTTTAAGTGTGTTTACTCGGTTAATCTATCTTTTTGGGTATGAGACTTTGTAGCTGCACATATCACTTCATCATCCCTATTTAAAAATCAACTCATGCTTAAAATAATCCTATTTTATATTATCTAGTTTGTGTTCTAAAAGAGTTGGTTTATTTGGTATAGAAATACATGTGACTTTGTGTTGTCAGAAATTGATATCTTTTTTATGATATGTTATAAACTGTATGTGATTGTGTTGTGGGTTATGTTGCAATTATAGAGGAAATGCTACCAAAATTTTTGATTTATGCTGTTGATTGCTGATTAATAAGAAATCAAAAAATTCTATTTAGAATTGGTTAAAAAAATCCCTTCCAAATAGACCTTAAATCAATCACAATTCACAAATAATCTTGTTTATTGAGACTTGAAAGGCACGAGTAATGGTTCTTGCACCATGAAACAGAGATAAAACTGTAAATGGTGCCGGGCCAAAGTTAATGTCAATTGAAGCTTGCATAGTATTCGTAAGTCCCACGGTGACTGTTTTTTAGAAATTAGATAGTGAGAGTAAAATACCAAAATATCTCTAATTAATAAGAAAACAATATTATGAAGTGATAAGTGAGATATAGTTAAATAATATTAAAGAAATAAAACTGTTTAATTTGTAAACTGAGTATGGTTAAGAAGTAAAAGCGAAGTCTTTTTAGACGAGGTCAAAGAGTTAGAATTATTTTTTTTACAAAGGGGACATAATTTTGAAGGATTTTTAAATAATTATTTTTAATTTCAAATTATAATTTTGGGTTTGTTTTTTTAAAAAAAATTATAGAACTAGACCTTTGTCGACCAATCATTAGCTGTTAGATGTTCTGTCGATAAACTAAAGGTCGACAAGCTCTTCATCAATTGATAGGGGCCTTTATCTAATTATTACACCACCGTCGATGTTTGAAAGTTTGCCTACTACACCACACAATAACTAACTTTTCTTTTGTGGTTTCTAGCTCGCAAACTAATGTAACTAGTACCATGTCTGTGCTTTACAACAGAGCCTTATTCTTAATGGCAAACACATATTCAAAGCATGATATATATTCAAACGTGTTTAGTAATATTGTGATGATAAGAAGCAATGTGATATATTCTTGTCTAAAACAAATTATAGATAGAGATTCAATTATGCATTAATATTAGCCATTACTCATAAAAAAGTAAAAAGTATATAGAACCATAGAACCATCTTAACTAAGTATACTAAGGCTAGAAAAAATTAGATCATTCAATTAAGTCAAAAGATTGAGTCTAGACAAGAAATGAACATGAGCAACAACTATGGATCAGACAAAAGTTGCATCATTCTCTAGCATTGCCCGTTGATCAAGCAGAAAGGGGCAACATAATTGAATCCATTTTTGAGCTTATCCAGCAGCCCATCCTTCACAAGGCCATCAACACCAATGCCAGTGATCAATGAGTTTCCTTGTTGGCAATGAACACCGCAACGACTGAATGCTTCAATGCCGGCTTCACCTATTGAGACCCTTACACACAAGAACACAAGAACCCTGCGCCAAATAAGAACAGTGTAGAAGTGTTTGGTTTGAAGGATGAAAGGATGAAATGTCCACTGCAAGAAAAATATTTTGCTGTTACACTGAACAAACTTAAACTTGCAGTAGGATCATAGGAAAACAAACTGTAATAAAAAGAAAAGATGAGAGATGCTCTAAGAACCATAATCATGAAAATGCATATACTTCACATATGAAACTTTAGATGGTATGGCTGAAGGAAAGTAAACCATCATATAAACTCAATTTTCATAGTGATGCCATCACGTTTGCAATCATACACAAGCAATAGGGCAAAAGAATACATAATTGAATGGAAGATAAAACAAACAAATTAATAAAATTAATCACATTTAAGAAAAACTTACCAGAACAAAGGAGAGGAAGATGAATGTAAACAACGTCTCACTAATGTAGGCTTTTTCTTTCCCAAGCTCCTAGAAACGCGCATAATAACCAAAAGCAAAATAAGGAAACATTTCCACTACATGACAGATAGGAATTAAAACTTGTTCTCAAATCATCTTCAATGAAGGGAGAAATTAGCGTTGCACTGTAGAATCGTGAAGCCAAGATCTTGAAGGGTAGGCCTTGGCCGATGCAAATAGTGGACCCCTCGAGCAGCCAAACTTTATTCTATTAACCATGCTAAACAAATACACGGAAAAATTAATTAAACTTTGTTGTGTGATATGAGGTTTACAATGCAATGCCCTTTGCCAGTTATCTAGAAAATCCCAATTTTAATACAGGATTGCCGATTCTCCATAGCAGATAATTTCAAGGTTAAATACCTTTTCCAAAACACAGCAATTAGCTATAGAAAATGGGTGCCAATTTTCTTTTCTATTGTCAAATACACCAATGTACCCTCTAATGTGTAATCCGCTTGCAATTAGCGGCAAAGGGCACTAAAAAAAGGAATCATCCTGAAAGGACTGCAAAATTAACTCACATCCCCCTTTTGAGTGGGAAAAAAACACTCCCGTAAATTCATCACCAAAATTTGGAAATCCAACTACACACGACAGAATTTTTGCCACGAAATTGAGTTAAATGAGCCCACTAATCACCTAGAGGAACCCACTAATCTCTTTCCTCTGTCTCTCCAGCTGCACGCTTAAACCAGCGCCCTGCGCCGCCGCCGCGCGTCACACCCGACGTTGTTGGGCCCCGCGCCGCCGTGCTATAGTGCCCCGTCCCACCACCGCGTGTCGTGCTCCGCTACCGCCGCGTAGCTAGGCCCTGCGCCCCGGGCTCCGCTGCCGCCGCATCGCCCTGTGTCACCGCCACGCGTCGCGCTCTGCTGCCATCGTCCTGCCCCGAGCCGCCACCACGCGTCGCGCTCTGCTATCATCGTCTCGCCCCGCGCCACGCTCCGCTCAGGCTAAAGTTCGAACAGAGCTGCAAGAGATGATGATCGTACCTAAGGAGGAAGGGGTGCGTCGTGTCACTCCTGTAGGCGAGCCTGGGTTCCACGAGATCCATAAGCCTGACCACCCCAGCCGCTGAAAGATCTCAGTCCTTGAGTTATATTGAGTTTTGGTGATTCATGACAATGAATGTTGGGACTAACTATTTTCATGAGTTTGTGTGTTAGGTTAAGTTTCGGCATCAAGCAAAAAGGTTGATTGCTCATATGTTGAGAATCAAGTAAAATATTGATCATAAAGATTGTTAGCATTTCAAGTCATATTAAACTAGAAGTTTTGATCAAAGGTCTTTGAATCAATCTTCCTTGAGTTTAATGAAATAACACCATTGATTGATGGACCTCAAACAATATGACAATAAAAATAATTTATAGAAGCTTGTTAAGTATATATTGATGGATATGGTAAATAAAAGCTAAAGTTGATGATTGACAAGAAGCTAAGAATCATGAAAGACAAAGTGATTTATACCATTGATTATATGTCGAGAATCAAGTGGAATATTAATCATGAAGAACAAAATGATTTATACCATTGATTATATATTGAGAATCAAGTGAAATATTAATCATGAAGAACAATATAATTTATACCATTGATTATATATTGAGAATCAAGTGGAATATTAATGATGAAGATGGTTCATACAAGCTTGGTATATCTATATTGATGGACATGAGAAATATAAGCTAAAGTTAGCGATTATCAAGAACTTGAGTATCATGAAGCGTAAAGTGATCTATATCATTGATTAATGAGAATCAAGTGAACATATTGAAAATATTGGATACAAAGTGGTTTTCTATGGCAAGACGGTGAAGGGCAAGTGATACTCGGCTACGAGGGACCATGCAAGGGTGAAGGGCAAGCATAGGCTTGGCGTCGAAGGACCAATGCGATGGTGAAGAGTGAGTATAAGCTTTATACCGATGAACCATGCAAGTCTATAAGAAACTACGGGTGATCCGCATCACTTATTCAAAGAATGCAATAAGTGATAAAGAGAAGAGCAAGTTCGGACTTCATGTGTTGAAGGATGTCGAGTGGCTTGAATATATGGAAGCATCAACACTTTATATGTTGACTTACACAAAGCCAAAATTTAAAGTGAACATTGCTCAAGGAAAAGGTATAAATATTTTAGGACTAACGTGTTCAACTAGTCTTATATAGGTGAATAGTCCTAATGATGAAATTGTTTCAACTTTATCGTCCCTCAAAAATAAAGAAACAAGATGATGTGAGGGTGTTTCTATTATTCTAAATCTTTTATACTTGCATTTGAGTATAGGAATACCGTACTATTAAGAGGGATACAAAGTTGATGTGTTTGTATATGTCTCGGTGCTCAAAGTGTTTTATTCCATTGCTATCTTGAGAGAAAATCAAAGCCGTAATCTTTTCTCCTTGGGGTTTTAAACCTTGTTCTTTGTTGAGTTGGATAGCCCTTTTGATAAGCTTTCCAAAATATCCAAGTTCATCAAAAACGGACTTCGGAGTCAAAAGTTATGACCTATTTTTTGAAGTGCTGCCAGGAATTTCGGAACTTCCGGTTAATCCCGAAACTTCCGGTATCTCCAGGTCTGGAACTTCTGGTTAAGCCCGGAACTTCTGGGATCTCCAGGTCCAGAACTTTTGGTTAAGCCCGAAACTTCCGAGATGAATCTTCTGTATCGATTTATTTTGGCCCGGAACTTCCGGTTAAGCCCGGAACTTCCGAGATGAATCTTTTGTATCAATTTATTTTGGCCCGGAACTTCCGGTTAAGCCCGAAACTTCAGGATAAATAGTTACAAAATGTCTTCAAACTGCCACTTTTTGAGTGAGGGGTATAAATACCCCCTCACCCCATTTTGAAGAGGAGAACTCTTAAGCAAATATTCAAAAACACTATCTCACTCTTTCAAAGCTAGATCATGAGTAAATCTTTGTGATTTTATTTGAGAGTGCAACACAAATCTTCTAGCAAACTTCTTGCTCCATCTTTTGAGAAGATTTTGTGTGGTTGAGTTTATTGGTTTCCCTGAAAAATCTTTGAGCACTTAAGTTCATAGCAAGCAAATCAAATCTGTGTTTGTTACTCTTAGAGATTGAGATCTCCTAGACGGCAAGGCATCGCCCGTGAGCAGCTAAGGATTGTGGTGTGCCTAGAAAAGTTTATGAAGGTTGTACCTCACCTCCGTAAGGGAAGAGGTAACTCTAGTGAAACCCAAGCTAGACCCCCGACGGTTGCTTGGTGAGGAAAATGGTTAAAAGAGACCCGGCCTTTTGAGACCCCTCAATGGAGACGTAGGATCGGTGGATCTGAACTTCGAGAAACAAATCAAGTGTCTCATTTATTCATTTGCTTGTTCTTCATATTCATGAGATAGCTTATCATATTCATACGTGTTTTATCCCGATCTATGTGCTCGTGTTTGTTTGATTGCAATTGATTAATGTGATAGCTTCATAATATTTATTAGAACTTACAAGAACAATTGGTTTGAACTAGAACTCATTAGAGGCTACTAGATTTAAGTTTATCGGTTAATTATGTTTATTGCTTGTTTTAGTCCGATCTCTAAATCTACCCCATGGATCTATTTTTCCTTGCATAGACATACTCCTAACAACTTGTACTTACTTTCTATTCTCATAGAATTGCTATAAAAATTCTTGAAGGATCGACTTTATGAATTTCTTGTTGTTCCCGGAACATACGGTTGGAACCGGAAGTTCCGGACCCCGGAACTTCTGACTCATCCCGGAACATCCAGACCCCGAATGTTCCGGAATAAACTGGATAATCCGAGAGGTTTAACATTTCTATTTGAAAAAATTTTGAGGAACGCCTATTCACCCCCTCTAGGCGGCATTAGTGTCCTTTCAGCCGTCGCCACCACGTCCAGCCTCGCCGCCATCGCCGCCTCCAGCGACGTCTTCCCTACGAGCGACGGGATGGTCACGTCCGTGATCCCGTCCACCAACATGAACGCCACCCGATTCCTCGCCCCCTCGCCACCGCCACCATCGCTGCCACCATGGCTCACTTTCCTCTCCTTTCCCTGATTCTGCCGCTAGTGTCTCAGTGCCAGATCTGAGCCGGTGCGGTGGGGAGGTGGGGAATAAAAGAAGGAGATGGAGAGAAGAGGTGGCGGTTGTGACGCTGCGCATCGTGGGGGAGGAGGCGGTTGCAGCGCTACGCGTCGTGGCGAGGAGGCAGTTGCGGCGCTGCGCGCGTGGGGGAGGGAGGGAGAGCAGACGGATGAAAGTGGTGCTTTGTAATAGTATATAGATTGTTATCTTAGGTCACAACATTCTAAGCGTGCGATCATTCACAGTAGAAAGATGCAGGGCTAGAAAATATATACATGGCCAGGCTAGTTGTACTGTAGTGCTTTAACTGATCATTAAGGTACAGCACACAACGCACTTAGTCTTGACTCTTGTGCCATTATAAATGACTATGCTAGTAGTATCGAGCTTATCAATTTTGTTCTGGTACCAACACCATTCCATCACTTAAACGGTATATATTAAGTGGCGTACTATTTCAGTTTTAATGTCGGTCAATTTCGACCCCATACTAGCCAACACCAACCCCATACCAGCTATTCCAGTCAACACCATCCATACCGATCAAAGCTGTATTTTATTTTTTTAAGATATATGTTACATATTACTAATGTTAAGCTATGCAAAATATTTTATTAAGCTATAAACTATATTTAAGATATCAACGTATTCAAATATATCATATTTAATTATATTGATATATATTTTAAATATATTTATGTTATTTTATTAGATCCTAAAACGGTACACCAGTATTGACCGGTATCGAAACATTTTATTCAAGAACCAAACCAAAATAACCACTAAAATGAAATTAATAGTACTACAGTGCAGCCAATAGACAGCAAGAAAGATGTAGCAACTATGAAATCACATGCAAGCATATAAATAAAACATACAGTACATGTTGACGAGTGAAAGCAAGCGTACTTGTCGACTTTTGAAATATCGACAACACCCAATAATCAGATAAAGGTTATGTCAACGGACCATTAGTCGACAATGATCTTGCCGATTATTGGTTGATCAATAGGATCCTTGTCGACTAATATCGGTATCGGTTGACAGAGATCTGGTTCTACATTTTTAAAAAAACAAAAACAAAATTGTAATTTTGAATAAAAATGATTATTTTTTTTAAAATTCAAATTTAGAAATAGGATTTCTATTAGGGATGTTAATTTTACTCACGAGTCCAGATACCCGCAGTTACCCAATCCGATAGGCATGTGTTTGTGTTTAAATTTATACTCGTAGGTTTATGGATTTGGGTACCCGTTTAGAATTGGGTCGGACACAAGTTTATATTCAAACCAGTGGGTACACGTGGGTTTACCCGATTACTACTTTTGTTGTTAAATTTTAGCCATCATAATGGTCCAACCTAGCAGCCCAACCATCAGCCCTTCACACATCTATACACTATGATGTACCGTTGATGCTGTCGGTATTTTTTATAAATTATGGGAAATTTATGTGGGTGTGCTGCAACAACTATAAAAATTAACAACAATGAAATCCTTTGGTATTTTTACTATAAAATATTGTAGCATAACACAGAGCTCAACAATTTCAGATTGAAGCTCTATGTAGAGTCCTATATATATGACCTTTATTATTAACACTGAGTAATCCTATATTTTCTTGTGTCCACGAAATCTTTAATGCTAGTAATTTTCCATTGCATTAAAAAAATGAAGAAATCAAAACTATCATCATTCCATAAAGAAATAAATAAATTATATTATACTATCTTATCTTTACTTTCTACTTATTATTGACTTATTGTCTATCTGTCGGTTACATGAATTTGTTTTTGGTTAAAGTGCGTTGTACTGGCTCTTTAGTTTATGACATTATGATATAAAATGCTACTATGTAGGTGATGGGATATGACTTCTAGGTATTCTGCGATGGATTTATCAGCTCAGATCAAGAGCAGGCTAAGATCAATATTAGAGTTCGGTACGACTCATAGAGAGGGGTTCGTTTCCGATAAGGAATATCAGATCCTTATCTAGAAACCGAATTTTATATCCGGTATAAAGAGATATACTTGTACTAAGATCATTGTAATTAAAAAATAGTACCAAGGTTTAGTATGTAATCCTGGATATCTAGGAACTGGTTTGGGATAGAGTACTGGGTTTGTTGTGCTCGTCCCTGGCTATATAAAGGGGGCGAGACACCCAAAGGCATATAATCTCAATTGTTTAGGTTCATAGCTTTCAAGCGCATTGCTCTGTAAGACTTAAACACCATATAATCCATCAAAACGCTGGACATAGAGTTGTTATTCTCTAGGAGATCCGAACCAGTATAAATCTTGGCTCTTGTTCTTTAGAGTCGATCATTATATTTAAAAATGTCACGTTTACCTATTATCTATTCACCATCTCGAGTATCTTGTGGATGAACTAATCGATTATCTATCGGCGGTAGGTTTTACATCAGATTTCAGGTATAGGACGGCATCCGACGACACAGGTTAGTTTTGAACCAGCTTCGAAGAATTATTGGGATTAGCAGGCCGGCCCCAACCTCCAAAAAATATCGCAACATTGGAGGGTTTATCTCCACTACCACGACCACCCCCTCTGCCGATGCGGGGAGCCTGAGCGAGCAATCCCCGGTTCGCGGAGATGGACGCCAAGCTGTTGCTCCCCTTCC
>KE371989.1:23081-35313 GCA_000418225.1 Zizania latifolia
CCTGCCCAACGCGCTGGCCATGGCGGAGGCCGAGGAGCGCGGCGCGTACGCGTCGGTGTGGGTGGACGAGGCCGGGGACGTGGCGGAGGGCCCCACGATGAACGTGGCGTTCGTCACGGCGGGCGGCGAGCTGGTGGTGCCGGCGTTCGACAGGATCCTCAGCGGGTGCACCGCCAAGCGGGTGCTCGCGCTGGCGCCCAAGCTGGTCGATGCCGGCCTGCTGAAGAGCGTCCGCGCGGCCAGCATCTCCGCCGTCGACGCCAGGAGGTGCGCCGAGATGATGTTCGTCGGCAGCGGCCTCCCATTGCTGCCCATCGTCGAGTGGGACGGCAAGCCGGTCGGTGACGGTAAGAGACACTACATTTTTTCTTGATTTGAGAACCATTTTTTAGTACTTCATGGTGCCTCTACTAAGCTGAAATCTGACGAAAAAAATCATGAATACATTGAAGTAAGCATTAACAAAAATCCTGAACTAGTTTGTTATTTGACAACCGCATCTAAAATCTGAAGTTAAAATAAATGGTTTATATTATAGTCTAAATTATGAGAATCAGTAGTTGTAGAATTTAGAAATTAACTATAATCTGAAGCTATGTAACATCAGCTAGATACTCAGACCAGCTAGCTATTAAAAATCTAAAGTTAAAACAGACATGTCCAAATACTCACTTATACATAAACACACATGTCTATTTGAAATTCAGTCATTTGGCGATATTATTCAGTTAAATCTTCAGCTCAAAACCACATCATCTTCAACAAATTAATTCATATTGGCCAAACAAACAGGTAGACGTTCATTAATCCGTGCAACATTCGTGATGCAGGCAAAGTGGGGAAGATATCACTCGCCCTATCTGACATGCTCTGCGAAGACATGAAGACCGGTCCAGACAGGATTCTTGTTCCTTATGATTCAAAACTACCCCGGGATATCGATCACAGCAGGCACGTTTCCTGAGCTTTCAAACGATGCAATTTCTCAAATAATTATATAAATTATTGCCATGAACTCAGCATCATCTATCATACACCATCCAATCTTTTTTGAATCTAACAATGAACAAAATTCTGCGGTATTTTTAAGTCTAGCAACCTTGACACTGACATGATCTACATATGAATTAGTTCAATTCTATAAAATTACATTGAAATCCTCTGTTCTAAAGAGGGTTCCTTTGAAATGAGAGAATTTTATAAGATTTTTGGATAAGTTAGTTCGGTTCATGCAAAATCGTTGGAAGAATCGTCCAATCGAAAGAGGCCTGCGACGAAAGCTCTCAGCAGGCTAATGGGCATGGGCCTGATCCATGAACTTCCCCGTTGCCATGGCCAATTTACTGCAAGCAAACATCTCTTCTTCTCCAAACCCAACTCGTCGCCGCAAATCCGCCGAACTAGGGTTTCCACAACCGCCTCCCGCTCGGTTCCGCTCCGTCCCGACCTGCATTACCTCTGGTGAAGGTTCGCGAGAACCAACCAACCGTCAGCGGTGCGGTGGGCCATGGCAACGGTGGCGGCGACGAAGGGCGGTGAGAAGCCGGCGCTGAGGAAGCCGGTGTTCGTCAAGGTGGACCAGCTCAAGCCGGGCACCGTCGGCCACACCCTCACCATCAAGGTCGTTAGTGCCAGCCCTGTCCCTGCCCGCGCACGCGGCGGAGGGGGCGTCCCTGCTGTTGCGGCCGGCTCCCGCCCCGCGCGCATCGCGGAGTGCCTCGTCGGCGACGAGACGGGGGTCATCGTCTTCACCGCCCGCAACGAGCAAGGTGATGCTATTGTCTTTGTCTCTTTGACTTGTAAAACAATAAATAGTCTATCAAAACAAACTTAAGGAAACTCTCAAGCACATATTCGATTAGTAGACTGCCACCCATGCTTAGAGACTACCTTTTTGTTTTCCTGTTTTTGTGTGGTTATAAAAATACCCATTTCCATAAGAATCACCTTCAGTTTTTTAGTCAACTTGATAACATGTTAAGTCATGACTATGTGTAAGCAGATTATGGCCTATACCCTGTAGATGACTGTTCAGCTATCCAAATTATTGACATTAAGCAAATTTACACTTCGAAGATCACAAGTCTTAGTGAATCACCATATACTGATTTGTGGCTGCTGCTTTGCAGCCTCAGAATTCATATAGATTAATGACTACCTGTACATTTTAAGAAAATTTGATTCATGCCACTGCAAGGGACAAGGGACTCAGTTCCAAGAAATATAACAATTTTAATTGCCTTCTATCTAGTACTATGGGGTAAACTCATTTTGATTCTGATGAGAAGCAACTGGTGAGAATCTAGAGAAGCTGATGTTCTTTTGGATTTTAGTTCATTTTCATATTCTGCATCTATTGAGTTTCCCAATATATAGTTAGAATCTGGACTGTTTAGGGGAACTTTAGATTCTCGGAGTAGTTGTAGCTGCTAGGAGCTCTCCCAAGCCAGCCCTAAGTGTTTGATGTTTCAGTTGAATTGTCAACCTTGATTAGAGAGTTGGCGACCTAGAAAGAAAAAATGGCATTCTCCTCACCCACCCCCGTGTGAGTGACGATAGCCAAACATTGAACCACAATTTAGGAGTGGTAGTGAGACAGTGCTCGATGACTACGGTGGAGACCGACAAGGCGACAATGGAGGTTTCCTCACTATTTTCATGGTTTGGCTGATAAGTATCCATCATAAGTGTAGATCCAATCACCTCTCACCTAAGACTTCCTATGCCTGTGTCCCTTACCAATCAGGCCCCTCGGATCCAAGAGGAGGCTCCTTTTGCAGCAGCAAGCAGCCAAGCACACCACAATTAGTTAGGCATCTATTTATTTGTAGGCTATCTTGTTAGTTACTGGCATCATTGCTTGATTCATAGTTCAAGGGCTGCAAGAGGTCCCCAATTGCCTAGCACTGCAGCAAGTACGAAGACAAGGTGAGTGTCTTTGACACTGATGCTGGTGTTAAGGTAGTTATCATAGGTTCCACGCACAGGGTGAGGTGCGCCTTGAGGGTGTGGATAGATCATCTTTGTAGTCCTAGAAGAAGAGTGTATTGTTCTCTTGCAAGCGTTGCCATTGTGGTCAATGTGTTGAGTGTGCCACGAATACATTATGGCCCCTTTTGGATTCTTACTTTACAAATGGACCCCTAGGAAACAAATTGCAGGATGGTCCCTTAGCTTAATGCTATCCTTGAAGTTGCTGAGCTATAATGTCTCGGAGCCAATAGCATTGTCACTAAGATCTTGTTAAGGTGACATGAGCTTGCCATGTTATCAAAGGGTCTCCACACCACTAAAAAAGCTGTGCAGGGTTTATCTAACACCTTAGATTCTCGATTTCAGATCTGCGCATTCTTTGCTCGTGCGGAGGTGTTGCACATGCCAGTTAGATGAATGTTGGAGATGTTAATAAAAAATTCAGCACAAAACCAGTAAGCCTAGTCGACTCTTGTTGGTGCAGACAGAGGAATGAAAGCATGCATTCAACATTAGTGCAAGACTCAGCTTGGCCTTGAAATCTTGACTTCTTGAGTTGAAGTGTTTTATGTTTTTAGAGACCATTGTTCCCTGGCATGTGTTGTGTTTTTTTGTGTTGCTGTAATCTGTAGTTTTGCTGGTGGGAGTCCTCTCCCTTTGTTTAGTTAAAAAGAATACTTCCATAGTTTGTATGCTCTGGCTCGAGGTTTCTCCCCTCTAGTTTCCACTTGTTCAAGTGTATTTGTTGGGCCAAGCAAAACTTGACTCAGTTGGCTGTTAGCCACAATATACCTGTTGGGCTGCTGATTTAGTGTCTGCTGGACTGGCCACAGTTTACCTCCTGTATGTAGGGAACCTTGGGGCTTGGTCATCTATTCCTTGTGGCTGCAGTTGCCCAACCTAGACACATCAATAGCTTAATGTAACTAAATGGCTTCAGTAGTTGGTGCCTATATTTCAACTCAGCTACCTGAATGCTAGTCTAGCCACAATTCATCTTCATCTTAGTTAAAGGAAGGATGAGGATTCAAGTTGTTCTGGCAATTGATTTATTGATCTTCCTTCACGAACTCTTGTCATTCATAAGTTTGCTCCTTATTGTTGATAAAGATATGATGGATTTTATCTTTTATCCTTGCTAAATGAGAATTGAACACATATCTTTTGGTTGTCCTTGTTTCATTCATGACGAATTTTCCATTTTTATTGTCTGACTTTTTGTCTTGTTTCACATATACATTGTTTTAAGCACAGTTGTGTCATTCATTTAATTCAGTATGCCATAGTAGGTCTTTTTCTTTTTTCTGTCGAACTGTGGCCAAAATAATGGATGAAGCACCAGAACACTGTTGTCATTGTATAAAGTAGAGTTCTTTTCCCAAATCTCGCAACGTTTAGTCATAAAGCTATTAAATTTTGGACGCTTATCTATTGTTTTTCTCCCAAAATTATTAAGTAGCAATAATTTGGTTGGTAAAACAGTCCTAGTCTTCTAGATATGCCAAAAGAAATGGTATGCTGACTACAATTGTACGGTATAGGCAAATTTGATTTGGAGATTTTTAGTGGTATGAAATACTTATTTGATTTTCCATTCTATAGCTGGCTGATGCCTGAATTTTTTGTCAGAAAAGGCTTTGTTTGAGATGTCAAGTTTTGAAGCCCTTGAGCTCATCTACCCACCTGTTGAAAGTCATCTATTGCCCAAAATCTTTGTTAAACATCATTTCATGAGCATCATAATCTTTTTCTCCGTGTATGTATCAGTAACCTCATGATATTCCTGCCTTGGCTCTACTTTTGCAGTTGATCTGCTGAAGCCAGGCAGTACAGTGATCTTGCGGAATGCCAGAATCGATATGTTCAAGGGCTCCATGAGGCTTGCAGTCGATAAGTGGGGACGTGTGGAGGTTACAGAGCCTGCCAATTTTGCCGTGAAAGAAGACAATAACCTGTCCCTTGTAGAGTATGAATTGGTTAACGTGGCTGAGTGATTGTTCTACCGTGGTTTTCGTTTGCTACCATAAAAGACACGTCGAACTTTAGAAAACCCCTCAATCATTCTGTATTTCTGTGCTATGCTTGTTAATGCGTTTGTAGTCATTTTTTGTGGAGATAGTAGGAAAGGAGTTTTTGGAGCTTTCAACCGGTGAAATTTATGAGAATGGAAATCCTTCTATGCGCACTGCCCACCAGAATGCTAATTCTTGTGGCTTGGTAATAGTGTTGCTGTCCGTTGCTCCTAACCTGTGGAAACCCAGTGAGGATTGTTGGAATGGTCCTAGGCTTCTTTCCAGTGTGGACCGGAGGAAGGTTGGATCAATTTATCCAGTGAGACCGTATGGTCGATCTAAGAGTAACACTAAGGTGGTGAGGTTTAGTGGACTGTGTGATATAGGCTGGATCAAATTTTTCTGAAGTGGGCCGACAAGCATCCGCTGAAAAATGTGATTTGATCTGATTTTACGCTGGATGGCCAGTTTCGACCAATCCGTCGTGTCAATTCCCTGCCGGCCAGCAGGATGGATCACCTTGTTTGCTAGAGCTGTAACTAGACTGCGATTTCACACACACAAAGCAGAAGCAAACAATATATGCCAAAAGGTAGAGTGAGTGACCAGCCCGTCCAGTAGTGTACAGCAGCGACGCTCGTGAGAGGCAAAATTGTCACGTTCCGCATGGAAGAATCCATCCAAGAGCGCAAGGTAAAAAGGTCACTCCAGCACGCGGACGCCTAGTGATGCCCCTGCCCCATGGACCATTTTTTCCATTGTACCGTGAAGATGCCATTTGCCAGCCAGCAAAACCAGCTTCATTCTTATGAACGTATCCGTTGCAGCAGGGGTTGGTATAGCAGCATGATCGATCTACCATTTTCGTGTGTCAGCTTTCAAAACGGAGGTGGTAACTAGTTAGATTATGTATGTGGCTGCATGGTGATTTTAGCACAAAAGAGAAAAGCTGCAGTTTTGTACTAAATCATACCTGTTTGTGGAGATGTTATAATGGATTGATTGGATGATACGATTATACGGCACAGAACGAATACTGCCGAGTTCTTGTATGCTTGTTGTTACTTGGTAGTGGACACGTATTATGCGATCTAAACCTGTCGTCGGTTCGCTTGCTGTTCACCATCTTGCTCGTGTTGTGGCGCCCCGACTACAACAAAATGGAGATCTGAATCACTCGTCAATCAACTACACTAGTGGAAGCATGGTAGCACCCATCGAACTCTGATAGGGACAACCTCCCGTTCTGATCTTCTCCTCACCGACGCACTTAAATATCCTAATCATTATGGGTCACTAGCTCATCACCGAGTAATACTACCTCCGTTTGACGGTCCTCATCACGGCTGTCCCAAATGACTTAGCTGTGATGAATCATGACTAGCATCCGCTGCAGATGACCTATATCATCTGTGATAAGTCGAATAATATGATCTAATATAAACGATCTATCATCTATGGCAGGTGCTATGTATGATTTGTCATAGATAAACTGTGACTGGAATACTATCCATTAGAGATATTGTTGTCTCAGATTACTGGTTATTATCCGTCATAGATGACATGTCATGGTAAATATAACGTATCATAAAATTCAATTTTCTAAAATATAACATATTATTTGATAATTATAACCATATAACTTTCGTTCATAATCACTAACAATTATTACAAAACAAAGAGAGTAATCCCACACCCATATAAGCAAGCGCCGGGCAGAACAGAGCAGCTTCAGAATTAGAGCAATGAGCAGTCACTGCACCACGAGTAGTCGTTGTCTTGTGAGATGCGCCTGGCTCCTCCTCCTGTGCTCTTCATGGCTCTGCTCCCTCTCCGACGGCAAGAGGACGCCGTCGCCGCCCTCGTCCTCCATTCGCCTCCCCGTCCGAGCGGTGTGCCTCGGCGGTTGGCTCGTCACGGAGGGCTGGATCCTGCCGTCCCTCTTCGACGGCATCCCCAACAATGATCTGCTGGTAAGCTCGCCGTGCACACTGGCCACCGGCACGCTGCTCCGTTGCACGTTCGCGGTCGCCTCCGCCATGTCCATGACCTCTGTTTCGATCTTTGTTACATGGCGCGCGTGGTGCACAGGACGGCGCGCAGCTGCAGGTCAAGTCCGTGGCGTGGGGCGCGTACCTCACCGCCGAGCAGGGCGGCGGCGCGGCGGTCGTCGCCAACCGGACGCAGGCATCCTCCCGCGGCTGGGAGACCTTCAAGGTATGGACCTGGCGCACGCCGGCCGGCATGCCGGAGTACGGTGCTGCAGTGCAGCGTACTATGTATGCGTACGTAGCCGTGGTGATTCTTGGTCTGGCCGGAGTTAAAAACACTTTCTTGCATGCACGCACGAGCAGCTGTGGAGGATCAACGAGACGACGTTCAACTTCAGGTCGTCCGGCGGCCAGTTCGTCGGCGTCAGCAGCGACGGCGGCGCGGTCGTGGCGGTGGCCGCCTCGCCGGGGCCGTCGGAGACGTTCCAGGTGGTGCGCAACGTTGGCGACAAGAGCAGGGTCCGGATTAGGGCGCCAAACGGGTACTTCTTGCAGGTAAATAATCAGATAATATTTTGATTAAAAATTAATCAGATAAGAAATCGGGCACTGACAATAATCATAGTGGCATACATTTTTATATAAGTAGTGAGCCGGCAGTACAACGAGCTGCAACATTGGAGCTTTTCGCCGGGTCAAATATTATTAAAGAGAAGAAACAAAAGTTACATACATACATATATACATATTTTTGCGACCGGTTTCTTTTTGCTGTTGTTTAGGGTTTTTGTTGGCTGTGCGTCATGCTCCCCGGTAGTAAGTCACGTAAAGAATCAATATTTTCTAAATGCCTTGACTTTTCAGATCATTAGGATCCGTTTAATTCTTGAGACGGGATGGGACATAATGAGACGATCTCATTTTTAAGGTTTTTTTGTCGGAAGACAAGTAGGATGTTATAGAATTTGAGATGAAATATTATCTTTAGATTCATGAGCTCATCGTCCCACTTAGTTGGCTATATAATAAATGAAGAACATGCAACTAGTTGGCTATGTATGTACAGTACTGTAGTGAATACAGGTTACACAATGCCCTTCATCTGTGTAACCAGACAGCAAAAACACAATGCACTCTCTTTCAGTTACTCCTTGGTAGACAAACATATCTAAGATTTCAGGTGATGACAGGTAGCAGAAGGATCTAAACCGGTGACTGCAGATTACGGTGAAAGCACGAGTTGGGGCGACGACGATCCATCCGTATTTGCGATCACAAAAGTTGGAGAGCTGCAGGGGGAGTACCAAATCTGCAACGGATACGGTACAGCCAAGGCTACACCAATACTCAGGGTACGTAAGATATACTCATATACAACAACCTTATGGCACCGGTCAATTATTACCAGTTCATATTCAAGTAAGTTTGCTCCTCTAAATTTCATCTGAATTTACGTTTGCTACCTCCGTCCGAAATAAATTTATGATTCGGAATTGTTTTTTATTCCGAAGTCTTGACGTAATCTGTCCAGTCAACAAGATTGTCACTGTGAACACTATCATTTGGTCCCAATTATTGGCCATCAAGTGAAACCCGGGGCCTTAGCTCGTGGATCTGAATGATTAGACGGGAAAGAATTCATTAAAATGGTTATTGGCAGTGGTCCTTGCACGTTTCATTTTCTGAAGCTCGCTATTAGATCCAACAAAATCTTTGAAAATATATCTAGACAATGATTATGGTCGATTGGTTTGTAGTGAATAGTGATGAATTGGTATAGTTACACTTCAAATTTGTAGATTTTTTTGTAAAGAAAAAATTATTGAATTTAATCAGTTACATCACAGTGATACAACTGCACTAAATATACTTCTAGCTTCTACATAGCTAAGATGCACACAATCAAACGTACATATACCCACAACTAACAAAAGATAAGGAACTAAAGAGAGTATTAAGAACCAAATTCAAAGACTAGATTGTCATCTATGCTACTGAGTAAAACAATCTCTAACTATCCTCTCTACATATTGACATGTCACAACAACTAACTCCTGTGAGCCAGACTTCCGAAGAACGATCATGAACAGAGCTAATAGATTGACTACATTTTTTTATGGCAGAACCATTGGAGCACATACATAGTTGAGGACGACTTCAGGTTCATCTCATCAAGCGGGCTGACGGCAGTGCGAATCCCAGTTGGATGGTGGATTGCCAGCGATCCCAATCCTCCGGCTCCATATGTCGGGGGATCTCTACAAGCCCTGGACAACGCCTTCAAGTGGGCAGAGTAAGTGTCTGGACAATCATAAGCTTGTACGTAAACTGTCTCAAATCAAATACACATCATGAAATATATCTTCTTGGACAGCTAATCTGAACATTCGTTGAGATTGCGAACTGATCGTCAGCTTAACTGTAGAGCACAATTCCGTGGTATTCCACTGACACTATTATACTTTTAGTAGATTAATCCTAGCTGGCGATTTTAAAGGGTATTTTGGTATTTTTAACTGATTATAATCTAGCTATAACCGTCATTAGCGATTTTCATATAATACTAGCCTATCTTCATCTTTAGAACTATACTAGAGGCGACATACCAGAAAAATTTTATTGCTAGGGTTTCACACGTAGAAAATTACCACTTTAACTCTTATATCAAAAGTTTTTTGGACGATTATATTTTATAATCTACACATTCTACTACCTCTCATTAGATTAGTAGTAGAAATTAATTTAAACCGTATAAAAATTAAAGATCAACAGTTATAATGCAGAATGCACAGTAAAAATTATCTAACTGTAACGTTCAGGCTGCAAGTAAAATGTTGTCCTGTGTGTGTTGCATTTGTAGGAAGTACAAGCTGGGCGTCATTGTTGACCTCCACGCAGCTCCCGGATCGCAGAATCCTTGGGAGCACAGCTCCTCCAGAGACGGCACACAGGAGTGGGGAGCCACTGATGCCAACATCGCCCAGACAGTGCAAGTCATCGACTTCCTAGCATCCAGGTCAGATCTCCATCGGTGTAAAAACTACAATTCCAGTTGTTTAGGATTTTGCTGCAGCCACTACAAATTCAACGAAGCATTTACATACCAGAAACAACAGTATGTTTTGAGCAGGGCCGTTTATTTGGGAACAGTCAGTGCGGCTATTTAGGCCCTAAAAATATAGAGCATCTAAAATTGAAATGTGACGTAAAGCTCAGCGGATAACATGCTGTGGAATAAACCGAAGGTCTCGGATTTGATCCAAGCGCAAGTAGATTTTCGCATTTTCAGCTGCTTCTTGCGCAAGCGCCGTTGGACTGGACCGGTCCATTAGCAGTTTGGAACAGCGGTGATATCTAATTTCATTTTTAGATGCTTTTATTTTGACGCGTTTTGTTCCGGAGCCTCCAAAATGTAGGCAGCGCCCTGGTTTGGAGGTTCAGTAACAATTGAGCATTGTCCATTCTGTCACAGAAACTTCAGATGATTCGGTCTGAATCAGACAGCGTCTGCCATTTCGTGACAATTTTCTTTACGGTTTTTGTTCGCCATGATCACATCAACAGGTACGCGAGGAGCCCGAGCCTCCTGGCGATGGAGCTGATGAACGAGCCCCTTGCACCGCTCGCCTCGCTGGAGAGCCTGACGAAGTACTACCACGACGGATACGGCGCCGTCAGGAAGCACTCGTCCAGGGCTTACGTGGTCATGTCCAACAGGCTGGGAACGGCGAACGCGACTGAGCTCCTGCAGTTCGCCGGCGGGCACCCTGGCGCCGTCATCGACGTGCACTACTACACCGTGTTCAACGACCTGTTCAACAACCTGACGGTGCAGCAGAACATCGATTTCGTTAGATCGAACTTCTCCAGCGAGCTCACCAGCGTCACAACACGGAATGGCCCTCTCACCTTTGTAGGTAAGTAAGCACTGAACTATGTAGTGGCTCAGTGAAACTAACTAACCAAACAAATGGTCTAAATGATAACCTCAGCTTTTCATTAGCATGTTCTGCTACAGGATTTCAGTAGTTTGCCATGTGCCACAGGCACACGGGCCATAGCGATAGCTGAAAAACACTCGGCGAAGGGTTCACCGAGTGTTGTACTCGGCGAACCCTTTGTCAGCAGATAAGAGTTTGCCGATTGTTTGAGTCGGATTTTTTGTCGAGTGTTTGAGTCGGCTTTTTGCTGAGTGTCAAAGGGTTTGCAAGTGCATTCCCTTTAGCACTCGGCAAAAAATCTCGTACGCCAAGTGTCAGAGAATTGCCGAGTGTGTTTTTGTAAGCACTTAGCGTATGGGCATGTTTGCTGAGTGTCCGAAAAAATACACTCGATAAACCCTCCGATACTCGGCAAAGCTCTTGTTTTTGCTAGTGTTCATGGTGGTCTTGCATAGCAGCGCACAACTATATTGCACACAGATTTGCAAAATGTTGTAAAAGAAATGCACGAAAGTTGTGTTACATGCCATGTTTTCTACAGGTGAATGGGTGGCTGAATGGAGGGTGCCCAATGCAACAAAGGAAGAGTACCAGAGGTATGCAAAGGTGCAGATGGATGTTTATGGGCAGGCCACATTTGGATGGTCCTACTGGACACTCAAGAATGTTAACAACCATTGGAATCTCCAGTGGATGATCAACAATGGTTACATCTCCTTGAAAACCTAGGAGCTAACATGCATCTAGCTTCCAGGTCCATGAGGTAGAAGAACGTTTGAAGTTGAATAAACTGAATCAGTTTGAGCACATCTCCCTTCAAGATCAGTGGGATTATGTCATATTATTGCGATGGGAAATTTTATACTCCTGGAAGAGATACCAGGAGTTCCACAATTTTAATGTTAATTTTAGTACTATCTAGATTCGTTATACTATAAAATATTAAATTATGGTACTTTAACAAAGGTAGATAACTTTGTGACAAACCAGAGCATGACACTCAACAATGTGGCGTGAAAGCAATTAAAAAACTATTACATCCGTCTTAAAATATAACATATTCTAAGTTTAAGCATATGTACTACGTAAATAAAAGTATCATACTATTCTTCTCGAGGTGAACGAATGTAGATCGAAAAGTTATTGAGTAATGTAATGTTGAATCAAAACTTAACTTTAATAAATATATTCAAATTTTATAATATTTTTTAACTCTAAAATAACTTATAAACTTCCGGTCCCAAAAGAGCAACTAGCACTCAATCTAATCCACCCATGGCCACCAAACCATTTCCCCCTCCCCAATCGATCTCTT
>KE371989.1:45333-63121 GCA_000418225.1 Zizania latifolia
GGCGGCACCAGCGCCCAATCCGCCGCCGCCATCGCTCCGAGCAGCAGCCACGACGAAGAAGTTGCCGGCCCCTCCTGTTGTCTGCACGGCGCGACGCCGCCGCCGCCGGGCCCGGACCTTGAGGTAGAAGCAGGACAGCGCGACGGCGGAGCCCGTGATGACGATGGCCCAGACGAGGCCAGCGACGAGGTAGAGGATGACGAAGGAGAAGAAGATGCCGAAGGTGAGGAGCACCACCAGCGTGCGGTCGCCGTCGCCGTCGTACGGACGACCGGGCTGGTGCAGCGGCGAGAGCTCGGAGAAGAACATGCTCGCTAACCCTCTAGCACTTAAAGAAAAGATTTTTAAAGGCATCAACTTTCACTTTATGGACGGTTAAGGAGGTTGGGAACGAAAACCGCTAAGCTGCCAATAATATTATCTAATGTGATCAGCTCTTCATCTTTGCAAGTTGCAACCTGAGTATTATCTGTTCCTATCGGCGATTAATTTATGTGCTTTGCTGAATTAATTACATGCATTATGGAGTAGCAGAAGCAATTAGCAGCATAGTTAAATTCTCAGGATAAAAGATTTGGTTTTGAACAAGCAATGAGCGCCATATGTTTGTTATATACTAGGCCAGAAGCCAAAGTGGCGGCAATTTGTCCGTTTTGGCCGATGAGGACTAAGAGTTGGGGTTGTTAATTTTGACTTTTTTTGTTGATGGAGACATCCATCAATACATGTACAAGTTGCATCACTGAATGTTGACACGCATGCTTGGATTTGATCTCGGGTTAATTAGTATTTAATTGTGGGAGACTAATGCATGATTACACTGCTATGCTACCGAAAACGTGGTATGTGCCCAGGGGCGGAGACAAGGGGGGGCGTTCAGGGGCCCGGCCCCCCCCTGACGATTCTCGGCAGACGAACCCCCAGCTCTGCGTGCCTGCGCGGTCGTGGAGCGATGCGTTGCGTAGCGTTGCTCTGCTGTGTGCCTGTGTGCTCCTGCGTTGCAGCGTTGACCATGGGCCATTGGGCCGTATCTCACCTTCTGTCGTTTTGTTTGCCTAGCCACCGAAAGGCAAGAGTGCCATCTGTTTTAGAGCACACACCCAAATCCAAACAGGATAGCAATTCCGTTTCAGGGAAAGTGGTCTGACACGAGTGGCTCAACTGATTTAATAGAAAATGAAATTAGCTGTGAAGATCAGCATTTCTGATATTATTAAATCTTATAATCTAGTCAGTTTTTATACATCTAAGTTTAAGTTAATATAAATGCAGTTCTTTTCTATTACGAAGCATAAGCATATGTTACATTATTTTGTCATCACGTGTTAGAACTAATTTACTACAGAAAATATTGACATTCTTTTGTATCATAAAACTTATATTACTGCGGTTGCTATATATACTCTAGCTGATTGTGCTAAAACGAATTAATTATTATCAATAATATTGATGGGTTGGTCCCACATGTTTGATTTCTCGCTCCGCCCCTGTATGTGCCAAGTATCTTCGGGTTTGTTGAGTATATTTCTTCAGGCACTTGGCAAACAACCATATACTCCGAGTGCTAAAGGAATATACTCTACAAACCGGCAATACTCAATAAATACGTAGAAAAAACACTTGGTAAAGATTTGTAAAAACACTTGAAGAAATTCACTCGATAAAAATTCGACAAATACACTCCTAAACAATCATCTATTCATCTGTGTTGTTTAGTGTATATTGTTTTGGGTCATGTTGCACTTGTCAGCGAGCTAGGTTCGCATCGAACGACGGTTGTTGGATCCAGCAAATAGAGAGGCGATGCGAGTTTGGGTCAGCGCCTCCGGGCTCCGGCGCCGGTCGTGACGCCGTCGCGCGGAGAACAGCTAGCGCTGGGACAGGCTATAGAGGCTACGGAGAAAGAGAAAAATGGAGAGACAAGGGCAAGCTGATTCTCACCATGCACATAATTGGTTTGGGGAGCTGTGGCCGGCGACGACGCGGTGGTGGCTGACACGTTCGGATCACCGATGATTGGCTGTGAAGTCGGTGTTCCGATGGGTTTTGGGCTCTGGGAAGCGGTGGCCGTGGACGAGTGAAGGCCAGCGAAGCTGCTGGTGATGCTGGCGATCATGACGAAGCCGGAGACGGAGATTGACGGTAGGTCTGACATGTGGGTCCTGCATGTCATCGATTAGTGCTTGGGGGTGGCTGGTGCGCGCGAGAGAGAAGGAAGAGAGATGGACCGAGCCAAAAGCCCCCGGAAGTAGGGATGTCAATGGGTACTCGATACCTGTTTACCCGTGGGTAATTACTCTATCAGGGTATGGATATGAGAAAAATTGATACCTATAGATATATAAATGAGGAAAAACTCATACCCATCGGGTAAACGGGTATGTGTATAGAAAAGTAGTATCCATACCCGTTTACTCGTATACCCGAATATTAATTAAACCACAATAAAAGGCTCAAAACTATAACAGCCCAATACAAACCCTAAAATCCCTCACTCTCCTCTCTCTCTCTCCTGCCTCCTCTCCCTCACCCCACGCGCCACTGTTCTCTCTGACTCCGGACTCCCTCACCTCGCGTAGTCACGTGCTGCCGCCGCCGCTCTCCATCGCGCGTGCACGCCGTCGCCGCTCTCCACCCTGGGCGCGTCGCCGCCACCGCTCTCGCCTACGCGCGCGCGCCGCCGACGAAGCTATCCTCCACGCGCGCCGTCGCTCCTCCCTCACCTTCGCGCAGCGCTACCGGCCCCCTCCCGCTGATCTGCTTCGGTGCGTGGCGCCGCCGGTCTCCAGCGCGCGGCCCCGCCAGCCCCTCTCTCCCTCACCACGTGTGACTGTCGGCACTGGTTGAGTTCTCCGTTGGGTATGGGTACCCGTCGGGTATGAAATACCCATACGGACACGGGTATGGAGAAAATTTCATACCCGTAAGCGGGTACGGGTACGGGTCTATCTAATCAGGTACAGGTATGAGCGAGCAGTACCCGTGAGTATTTTACCCATTGCCACCTCTACCCGGGAGAAGAAGGAATAAGGAAAAGATTTTCTGATTAAAATTAATTATAAAAGCCTTAAAATTTCTAGAAAAACCTCCTAAATTATTTGAGGCACGAGAAATTTGTTAAAAATTTATCTAGACCTTTTTTGAATTTGTTTCCAAAGATATTTTTATTTGGAGAGATTTACAAGCACTATTTTATCCAAACATTGTTTTCTATATTTCCATTTCTTCAAGAAATTTAAAACTCAAGGTGTGACAATCATTGAAATGGTTTTTTAAATCTAACAATTACAACATCAAATTAGTTTTATTAAATAAAATATTAAATATGTTTTAATAGTGTATTTATTTGATATTGTCAATGTTAATATATTTTTATTTAAAATCAGTCAAAGTTGACTAATTTTGACTTTGAAAAAATCAAACGACTCAGAGGTAGTACGAAATTTTAGCATCTGCATGTATGAATATGTTGTAGTTGCCGTGATCAACCTTCGTGACATGCTACAGTGATTCACTCTTTACAATTTAGATAACTACTAGATGTAAATCCCGATGGTTGTGAGAAATTTACGTAAAAAATTGCTACATTGATAATAACAAACAAGATATGCGATACTCATACACCAGACACCTAGACTGTCATAAATCTTACAGGTCACTTTATTTCTCTGCGGCAATACAGCTCGATCAAAACAGCTATCCAACCATATCCACAGAATCAACTCCTTATGCGCTCTTCGTTTGCTGTATTAATCACAAGCAAGATGAACCAGCTCAAAGCTCAATTAAGCACACAAACTAGACTAACGTATGTATATATATGTGTGTGTATATGTATGTATATGTATCTATGTGTATGTGTATGTATATATATACCCAGCGAATGGATTTTCAGTTGCAAGATTAAGAAAGATATCAAGCTAAGCCATGCAAAACACTTTAGTCCAACATTGAATATTGGGCGCGGTTATTGTATTTTGCCTATGGATATTCTTTGGAATTATCTTTCAACTGATGCTCGTTTCTAATCACATAAAAAGATGGCGTACACATATGGATATTAGTTACAATTAACCCTGTAACCCTTCAAGTGATGACTATCTTTTTGTCAAAATTTTCAACGTTTTGTGCTTTCATCCTCAGTTGTATTAGCAACCAAATTATTTAGTGAATCTTGCCTTCTTGAAGAAAAGTATCCAAAAAATTTTAAACAGAGGCTGACATTTTTAGGTTAAGCTTCAAACGTAAGAAATTAGTATGTAATCCTGTTACTTTCAGTTGCAATGGTTCCTCCAAAAAAAGATGCACTGTACAATTTGTACATGCAACTATTGAGATTTAGAATGCATAACAAGGACGGACATACCGTTTTCTCCTCTTCAATCTTAGCCTTGATGAAAGAATAGAGTGCAACACCAGCTATGGCAATACAAGTGCCAATTCCTGTTTGTGTGGTGATCTTGTTGCCTGCTCAACATTAAGTTCACCAAGGGTTATCCAAAAAAACCACATCATTTCCACGCTCAAATTAAGTCTACGAAGTGTTATGAGAAATAAGAACAATATTTGCAAAATGGCAACAAGAATGTGCATATTGATCAACAATCAATATCAAAGGCTAGATTCATTGAACTACCAAATATGATGATTGAGAAGCCAATGACGAAGACACGTTTTAACACATTGCCAACAGCATGTGTTAGAGGGGTCACTCGCTCCAATGTGTTGGTAGCAACCTGGATGAAAGAGAGAATGGCAACTATCATCAGAAAATTGCACAGTTTGTGCAGATTTGCCGAATATCATGATTTATTTCTATACCTGAAAAAACTCAGTTATAATGAGGCGGAAATGCTTGTTTTTATTATTGATCTATGGGCCATGTTATTTGATGTCATTTTTTGTACTTACTAATGCTTCCAATTGTTTTTATTCTTGGTCTGTGGACCATGTTATTTGATGATATTCTTAACTTATGGCAAATCATATGCCATAAAGCTATTTACCTGGTTATAAAGGTGATAGAATAACCCCACCACAAGGAGATTAGAAACAAACTTTGTTAATCCAACTTTAGCAATTGCATCTTTGAATCCATGCTGCAATAGTTGAGGTCCTTCAATCTGCAAACAAATTTTGTATTATGTGGAATGAACATGAAAGTCAATGATAAACATACATGCATACATGACGTTAAAAAAGTAGTTTGTGGACATAAAAAATATACAACAGAATCTTGTTGACCAAGCTATTATGGGCTTTGGACCCTGTAGGCAGCTAAGCATGCCTTCCTACAGCATGGTTAGTTCATATGAGCAGTACCTACACGGCTACACCTATGGTTTGAATTCTTATTTAAAATTAGGTTGGGTAGATATAGTATTTGAAACATAAGTTTCTTAGGAGTCAACTTGTCCTAGCTATCTACATAAGGATGGGATTACATTTTATTTACTAAACAATGAATGGACAAAATTCTTAGTTGCTCCCCTCTTCTTCAACCTAGCCTCTAGAGCCACTAGCCCACTACCACATCAAGAGTTGCTGGTAGCTAGATGAGGAGGAATACCCTACCCTTAATCCTCACACCCTTACCGTGCCACAACATTGTACTAGGCCCCTCATTAAAAACTACCTTCAGTGACTATTAGTGATGGCCATCCTCTTCACCCATCACAAATGATTTGAAATATTTAGGCGCACGAAAGAATGCTAGCCCAAACACACACAACATTACTACAAATTCTCTCATCTCCCCTCCGTCCCTCTCTCCACTTGACAACAGCACCCTGAGCTAAACCTGACGGCGGCCAGCATCACCTTGAGCTGCACCCGACCACGAGCTCCCAGCGCCAAGCTGCTTCGACGAAGACCACGCAGTTGTTGCTACTGCCTCACTAAATCCCATCGCTAACTCTTCCGTGTTGTCGCCTCCTCTCCTCCTCCATTGCCACCGCCTCTCCTCCTTCATTGCCACCGCCTCTCCTCCGTCGCAGCTTAGGGTAGAGGCCTCACCGGCGACAACCACGCGGGAAGCAGCTCAAGACGACGACCATGACAGGGTCACAGGAAGAGCCACTCCACTGCTGCCTCGGATCTAGTCGCTGCCATTGCTGTCACCCTCACTTGAACTGAATTGAACGAAACAAAATGGGATTTTACTGCTCATTTCTAATGACCAACCATTAGTGACAGACGAACATCTATACCCATCACTAATGACCATCTATAGTGATAAGCATATATTTATGCCTATCACTAATGATGGATCATTAGTGACGGATGTGTTACTAATGATCCAATGATACGATAAGAGTGATGGATGTGACATCCATCACTATTGATTTTTATGACCCGTCACTGATGACCCTTTCTGAGGTAGTGCCATAAGACAGACATGCAAACATCACAATGGATTAGGCCGCATGCACGCCTGCCAATCATACATACACTCATACAAATAGCATGCAACCATGAGCATACATAAAAACCAGGGGTTGAAGTTTCCAACGGAGGAACAGAGAGAGGCCAGGACAGGCCACATTAGTTAGCAGGGCACTAGGGCAGGAATACAAATATAAAGCAGTGTTGAATGTGAACTGTATATTCAAAAGTTTAAAGTAAAGCCAGTTACAACAATAGATTGTACGCAAGCACATGAGACATGTTTCGGTATGGAATTGAATTTTCAAATGTTGTGCAGTTTTTTCAAAGAGAGAGAGTAATGGCAGTTTGGGCATGAAAGGGATTAGAGGAGCAATAGTGAGGTAGTTTTCCATACAATAGGTAGTTTTGGCCTTAGGATGCAAATCTGGAAAATCGTTGTCAAATGTCAAATGAAGCATAATGGAACATCTTTCTTTCCACCCCACATAAGTCTGAATTAAAATATTACCGTCTATTGTTTACCCACAAACATAAGCATTGCATGCATGCATAAAGCACAACTACTTGCATGACTATTGCAAAACATGGTTTATGGTTAGCAGAACTATGATCCTAAAATATTGCAAACATATTGATAGGTAGTGGTTTATGTGTTACATTCTATCCCTGGTGGTTGGTTTCTAGAAAACATGCATGGTATTCTTTCATAATTCTTCAAATTCAAATAATCGATTTTTCAAGTATACACAGTATGGCCAGTGCACAAATCCAGGTCGGGTCAGAGAAAAACTGGTAAACTGCCAGTTACTAGTGGTTCTCTGCATGGATTTGGAACTGTGGTTATTATAATCCCTTACTGTTTATGTCATGAACTAATCTCATGACGGGGTAAACACTACTAGGAGGATAGCGGGCGGTGTCGGTTACTAGAGATGAAAAGAGGACCTTAGACTGAGATGATGAACATTAGGAAAACATTAAACTAATTCTTCATTGCTTAATGAAATAGAGATACAACTCATCTTTATATAGACAGATAACTTGACTCTCAAGAAGGTAACCTCTATAGGAAATATATTACAACTCAATCTAATTTTATCTCTAAAATAAGAAACCTAATCTACTCTCTAAACTAATAATTCACAAACTGCTGCTACAGTAAATTACAGGTACTGTTCGCGCCCAATATTGGGCTAGGTTGTGGGCCTTGGCCTTCAAGCCCATGCCCATGACAGTTTTTCCTATGTTGCAAATAGCTTTTCTACTGTAATTTAAATATTCCCCAGTGATTAAAATAAAACATAGGCAGAATTTTACCAACAAAGTAATAGCCAACAGCCCAACAAGATGATGAGACCTTGAAAAAATATGCTGGGTTTAACCTCAGCTGGGTATATACTTTTTTAGGGTGGCCATAAGGCTATATGCTACCAACAGTTTTAAGTGTTAGATATTTAATAGTAATATGTGTAAAGAAAAACATTGAAGAAATACAAATATGTTGCTCCATTATTGAAAATTTGATGGAAATGGACAAAATCAGACTTACAATAATTGCAGGAGGAATGCAGACAAGGAGAGCAATTATTGAGATGTACGCATACAGGTTTGTGCTATCCATGTCCGTCTGTGACAAAGAACAGAAACAAAGAAAATAAATTATAAAATCTGAGTCCTCGAAAGGAAGAGGGAATATGCATGCAAATCATTAGAGCCAATAAGCAAACCATGGCCTTCTTGGAGTAAACGCTCCGTAAGGTGAAGGAGATATTAGAAATCATGGCATTAACGAAACCAGTCCAATTGAATGAAAGTTCAGTGAGAGATGCCATTGAAACACCTGATTATTTCAAAACACAATATACTCGAAATGAGTACAAATGCACATAAGTAAAGGTGCTATAGAGACAAGTAGACAGTTTTAAAACATAATATGCCTGAAAGACTAAAGATGCATGGAGAGGCTGTGAGGAATGTTAATTATTTAGATAACTGATCAGTTCTAAATATAATTTCTGGTCAAGACCTTACAATATTTACAATATTGATTTTCAGTGTGCAATTCTATCATGATCCCACAATCTTGATAATGGCAACATAAAAAATATCCTTCGTAGGATCCTCTTCCTACCACCTTTGCTACTAGCCTACTACAAATAATATTAATTATTAAATTAAACAGAATGTGCTAAATCAAAATAAAGGATACCTCAGGAACCTCAGCATGCCTAATGGGAGCCACAGCTACTTATTAACAAAAAAATAACCTACATACACACCCAAAGAAAAAATGAAAAACTATGGCACCAGCACCAGCACCAGAACCAGCACATCAACCACAGGGATAACTATGCCATCACATGCATGTGTATGCGTAGTGTGCGGCAGCCAACCAAATGGACCTAAGCAGCACCACGTCATGTCGTCATGTGTGTAGTACGGCCTAGCAACAGCAAGGCTCAACATCTACACAATCAGAAGATTAGGAATAAGAAGATTACTAAGATATTGTCTCAGTTACCAAGTATCGTTTAGAGATAAGTTAGCTGAGAGGAGACTTACTATCTCCTGCTGATAATTAGCTGGATTGTCAGGATCCGGCCAATTTAAGAAAGGCATGGAAGCGTCATTTGGAATTAAGTAAGAAACAGTGAAGAATTAAAATCCACTCTCTCCCAAGGTTCTTCCATCTCATCTTTAGTCTGTTATCTCATACCAAGCAGCCAAGGCTTTTATCACATGATGAACTAGGGTTCATTACACATCCCTTTGTATAGCACACCAGTCAATATGAAGGGAGCAAAGCATCAACCAGGGATAATACCATGCTCACCAGCATTCAGGAATAACTAATGAGAAATGATCACCATGTAGAAGGAATTAGAGAGAGACAGGAAAGAAATAGAGAAGGCACATAGAGAAGGGAGAAATGGCATGGCCCAATCTACTAGATCCATGTCCTCACTTTGCTCAACAGAAAGGACTATAAGTATTGATTTGGCTCTCTCTCACTTGCATTATCATAAGGCAAGGCTCTGATCATGGCAACGTTACTGGAGTGCGTGGACGCTAAAGTGTACCTGCACAGGAGCCTTGATAGCCATGAAATCTACTTCCACATGTCCATATTAGGATTGATGTTGAGATGAAAGTGATGTACTGCTAGGACCAGAAGAAAAGGTGTAATGAGGAATTACCAATCACAACTGGAGCAAGAGATAACCACATCGTCAACGGAACTTGCTGCCCAAGAATAAACTGTGAAGCAGCCGCATTGAAAAATGGTTCCAGAGCTGCATTGAATTATTTGCAGAAAAAATTCTCAGCACAAAGTAGAGAGGCAGAAGGCTAAATTTACAAAAAAAAAAAATCAAGATACTGTTGCAGTACCTTTAATGGTGTGGGCAAATGAGACAGCTACAGCAGCGAAGGACACGGTGCTTGTTACATGACCGATAGCATGGCAGACAGCAACTGGAAACAGCAACTTCAGGATCGTTGAGTTGATCGGCTACAATTGTACAAACCTTTCTGAGTTTTACTACTGCCTTCCAGAAATAATGCCATTAAGATAACAAAACTTCAGATGTGAAACAACTTATGATTCATACAAGCATGCTAGCTTCATAGCTTGATGTACTTAGAGTGATTATGGATTCTACAATTGAGTTACACAAGTTTGCTTTAGTTTGGCCAATATTACTTGTGACATGCCACACTTTCTTAACTCCATGTCTAACATGACAATGACATAAGCACGAGTTCTTCTCAAATTTTGCACACAGGTGAGGAACGGTTTTCTTGCAACAAAAGTTGTGGTATGCCACGTGTTTGGCACAACTACAGTGCATATGTGTGTTGAGAAAGAAATTTATTTCCGTTATACTAGAGCATGATAAAATACTACTTTTCCAACAAGAAATAAATTTGTTCTTATGTACTGTAAGTTGATGGGAAGGAGCAAGGGATAAGAATATAGACCAAGTATCACTACCAACAACTCCAATATTTAAACTAGTAGAGAAATAGCGGGAAACTGTGGCAAGTGACCAAACAAGCCCTTAATCCTTTATTCCGCAAGTGCTCCTTATTTTCTTTTGTTTTTTTGTGACGGTAAAATGGGATACACATACACATATCACACTACCACACACACAGACATACCCGTGTGTCGTCTACACATACTTACATATTGTAGGATGCACCAAAAGCCACCGGTAGCACAGGCACACTTACCCAGTGAATGTGCATGTGTGTCTATACTTATAAAATGCAGCGTCAAAGACTTGAATCCTAGTGGCTGGGTGCAGATCCCCACACCTAGCCATTAGCCACAAGCTAGACACAATCAAAACTCTCAAAAGTGGCCTAGTGTAGCATATCAGATAATATTGATCCTAACTGAACACAAACAGGTAAAACTGACGAAACAAGTTATGATTCATACAGTTAGCAGTGCTTTATAAAAATATTTGAGTCAATTCGCTTGTTTAAATTCAATTTACATATCCCTCCAGAACCTTTGTCAATGGAAAGATTACACATACCAATGAATAAATGATTTTGTTATATCTCAAGGGGCATAAATCATTTTTGTTATAGGCTTTCGGGTATTAGAGATGTAGAATACCAACAATTTTGCTAATTATTGCTGCTAATTAATTAACAATTTTCATTACAAATGATATGCTCAGCAAAAACCCCTAACAATTTTGTGTGCTAATGCTCATTACTGACAAGGAATCATGGGTGAAGAAAGGCGTGGGCATGAGGATACCGCGCGCTTTGGCAGACCAACACTCCAGCCAACAAGGCAGTACAAGACTCCCACCAAAAGATGGCTCACTGACACAAAACTATATTAACAAGAACAGGTTTTAGATCATGAAGGTACATATTCTCACATGAAAAGGAAAAAAAAGAGGCGACCAGATGTGGAACACGTACTATGGATAGGGGAAGTAGTCGAAGATCTTCTTGTTAAGGATGTTAAATATCACGTTCAGAAAATACCTACAAAATCATATTGTGAATTGGCAATAATTAAACCACCATAGGCATGCTCTAAATTGGGGATGTAATTCAGGTGAGTGTAAACATACCACATGAAGAAGAAGAAACCGGTCACAAGAGCAGGGTACCTCTCTGCAAATCCCACTGGTTTTGCTTCCCTGTAATAGTGTAATAGCAATATATTAGTTATTGACATTACAAGTTACATATACAGGGTGTGAGAAGAATTCAAGTTGGTTCAAGTAGAGAATGGTTAGTGAAAATTTAGGGATGGTTGTTTTGTTTAGGAGTTGTTGTCCATTGTTAGTGAAAAAACCAATGGCTTCGTGGGCTGTCTCTAATTGCAGTAAAATTATCTTTCTAGCTCTTATACTTTTTGATTCATGAAAGAAGGGGCTAGCTTCCTGATTCGAAAAAATATATACGTATCTACAAACAACCACTGAGAATAAAGTACATCCTCCATCTGGAATGTTAAAATTTCCCACATTCAGGGCCTGTTTGGAACGTACAATCTTTTGCCAATCACAAACAATTTTGACCAATCAGAGGATATATGCTAAGTATCGGTTTGTGTTTTTAGAATCCATGAAAAGCTTATCTGCATATTTGGCCTACCTAAATCTATAATGTGTGTGTGTGTGTGTGTGTGTGTGTGTGTGTAATTCCTTGAGTGGTATATAACTCGAACTCTCTTTTTTAGATAATAACCCGAATTCTGTTATTGTTAGCATTTTACTCTTCCATAATCCAGGAGTGAAATTAAGCGACCAACTCCGCCTACACAGGTTTCGCTCACTAATGAGCATCAGTATTAGTTATTCAACCCGACGAGGTGCTAATGAAGCATTGTTCAATATATGAGAGAAATGACTGTATCTATTAAAAATGATCAAGGGATGCTTTCGTACAGATGACAGAATTATCATCTTCTCGAGATCGATCAATCAGCATTCAGCGAACACCAAATAGCACAAGGCTTACACGAATCCACTTAACTAAGAGACGGAGAAGGCAGGCAGGGCGAGTGGCATGCACTAACCCAGCGGAGTCCGACGAGGCGGAGGCAACCGGCGTCCGGAGGAGCCGTCTACTCGGCGGAGAAGACGGTGCACCGAAGGATGAACCGAGGAGGAGCGCAGGGCGGAGCTGCCTCCGACAGACGAGGTGGCCCCCGTCCGAGACGGGGCCGCCGAGCGACGTCGACGGGGCTCCTCGGAAGCGGAACCGTTGAGGGCCGGCGACGGCGACGGCGGCGCCGCCAATGGCCAGGAAGGTCCTGACCGCCGCCATTTGGGGTTGACGGCGAAAGGGAGGATTTTGGGTGGCGGACACACGAGCGGGAGGATAGAGGAAACCAGAATCTAGCAAACTGGATTTTGTGCTTAGTTATTAACCGTAACCATCTTAAAATAATCGAAATCATAATATATAATCTTAATTATTAACCGTCTTTATGAAATAATTAGAATTGTAATTACTGGGTAAACAGAGACCAATAATCATGAAAATAACTGATTCTAATTATTAGTTATTTCACTAATTATGGTTATTTTTAAAACTGAACATATGAGCTGTCCTAAACCTGTATAATCATATCTTCTGTGTGCAACTTGTTTTTTCCCATTAAACATTTAGGGTCCATTTAAACGTGATGATCTGGTAAGATAAATGGAGGATCAGATTATTTGGCTAAATAATTTGAGTTGTTGAATAAACTAATTTTATACTAAAAAGTTTTTTGAAAAAATGCTACATTTATGGGTTTGAAATACGTGATTGCTTGCTTGTGACTTTTGAGACATATGTGTCATTTATTTCATTACTTTGCATGTGAGTTGTGCACTGATCTGTAAGAACTCATGTTATTGTCATTTGTCAAACTGGCTTGTAAGATGATGCAGTTATTGTCAATGGTCATAATTCATATAACTCAAACCTAAGTTCAAAAGTTTCGGATAAAATACCTGCAATGAGGTTGATTGCTTCATGCTGCATACTGCTTGCTGCTGGTTCAGCGCCTCTTTGGAGGCTGATTTGTGCGCCATGGCCGCCGTCTACCTCCTACTTGTACTTGCTGGAAATCAACCCGTCCAATCAACTCGAGAGACTTTGGGTTTCCTGGCCCTTACCCGGGAAGCCGTCGAAGACGAACATCTCCGGTCAACCTCCGGGCTTCAGCCGAGACGACCAGAGGACCCGCCACCGCGCCGCGCGTCCTGCGGCCGTGAACGCGACTCTCTCTCTCTCTCTCTCTCTCGGCGGTGATCTGGGCTGAGGAAGAAGAAGGCCGGCTGTCTCTTGTTTTAGTGACGTCAACCTCCGTGGGCCTGACGTCATCCGTCCGTGGGCCGTGCGTGCGTCTAGTTGGCACGCACGTCTCACTTTTTTCCTTTTTATTTTTTTCTCCTAAAAAAAGAAAGGAGAGGAGACAGAGGAGCATCCGAATCCGTTCCGTCCCACTCCCGGCCACCGCATCTCGCCTCGCTTCCCGGCGGAGATCGCGAGCCGGGCGACGGCGACCTGCCTCCGATCCAAGGTAACGACCACGCAGCAGTCTCCTCGTCCTCGTCCTGCTCGGGCACGGCGCTTTCGCCGTCCGGGAGGGTGCCCCTGTGGACTCCAGCGTAGGCAATAGTTGCAGTTGGTACAGTTGGCGCTTTTAGCTGTGAGCACTGAGCGCCGCCGATTCGGGTCAACCTCTCTCTCTGTGCCGCCGCATCTGGATCATCTGTGTTGGGGAGTAGATGAGGTGGGTTGGTGGGCGAAGTGGTAGCCAGAGCTGGTTGCCTTGATATGGAGCTCGGTTTGGTTTTTCTAAGTGTTTGTAGAGTGTGCAAAAGCAGAGACCTCTTGTACGGCCATAGTGACCATGAACTACAACAGAGAATTGGTAGGGCATAACTCGGAAGATTACTGGTCTGAGCGAGGAGAGCCCAATTTCAGAATTTATTGTGATGAGTGGAGCACACAGGACGAATTGTCATCGTACTCGGTGTTAGATCTGACTTTGCTTTTTCAACTGATCTATTCGTGTTAGTTCGTCGCTAGATCCTTAGCCGCACAGGTGATTTCCATTGGCAAGATGTGTTCTCCTAATTGAGCATGCATATGCGGCTCTGGCCTGAGTACTCAAGTAGTACTGCATCCCTGCTTTCACGGAAGGTTAATGCTTTATGAAATTGGTTCACAACGTGGGGAAATGTGTAGTTCAGAACTTTCATACCTGGCTATATCATTTTGGACTGATGCCCAGCGTTTTGCCAGAATGTCTGATCGGCTCTCCTGCACGATCACTTCTCTTATGTGTACATTTTCTGATTTTTTTACATAAGCACTCTTTACTGGTTTTGGAATACTATTAACTCTGTACAATCGTATGAACCAGAGGCTTCAAACATCACTTATGCTAGATAATATGGTTTTTCTTGTTTCTTGTTTCTTGTTTCTTGTTTCTTGTTTCTTGTTTCTTGTTTCTTGTTTCTTATTGTATTTACTTTGATTTTTTTAATTACGTGTTTTCCTATTTCTTTTATCTCATGCCTTCCTTTCACTATATGATCAAATGTGTAGGAGGCAGTAAAAAAGTTATGGATGCCGATAATAGCATAGATGGTGATTATTTCCAAGAAAACGTGTTGTGTCATGCAGATGGAATGAATACAGAAGGAAGCAATATGGAAATTCTTAGTAGAGTGGAAATTGAGCTTGCATTTGCCTCTGAGAAATTACTAAATTTGGAGATGTTGGTGATGGAGATAGCTCGCAGAGCTACTGATTTTGAGCCTCCTACATTGGAAGATGAATCTGTTTCTTCTGAAACTGCTGAGAGTGCTTTTGAATTGGACATCCTGTATGGCATTCTAGATGCAGAAGTCAGTGAGTTAGATAACTTGATCAGTTCACTTCAGAATGATATTCAAAATGTTGAGCGTAAGGTTTATGAAGAAGAATCTGGAGGCAAGATTAAAGCTAAGCTGGATGCTGCTATGGTGTCTTTGGAGCAGATGAAGGATTTAATTTCTGAGATCAGAAAAGAATCTGCCAAGTTTGAGAAAGCCATAGAATTTTCCCATGAGAAGGAAGGTAATGCTCACTTAACCCTAGGTTTTATATGTATCTATTAGCATTCTTTCTAACTGCAGTTATACAGGGATTACTGAAGATGGTGGATATGAAAATGGTACTATGTTATCCCAGACTAGCATGCGGACAGAAGATCAACGAAGAAATGTTTTGCAGATGTTAGAACAATCAATAGCAAGTGAGCTAGATCTTGAAAAGAAGCTCTCTGATTCAAGATTTATTATAGAAGAACTCAAATTGAAACTTCATCATCGTGATCAGGAAAAATATTTCCTAGAGGAATCTATTGAATCGTTGTGTGAAAGAACATTGGCAGCAGAAAATGCTTCTGAGGTACTCTTGGGAACTTCAAAGGAACTTGTAGATAGAATTAATACCATACAATGCCATCTAAGTGCATCAAGATGCAGGGAGGATGATCTGAAGTCAGAGTTAGAAGAAAACTTGATGAGGCTAGCTTCTGTGCATGTTAACAAGATTCAAGAAGAGAGTCGACATAGTGAAACTGTGCACAGTCTCACGGATTCAAGTGCTGACTTGTCATCCTTCCAAGATAAGATTAAGGAACTAGAAGAACAGTTGAGGGAATCTGATTCACAATTGCAGCTGGCAAAGGCATCCACAGAAACTTTTCAGGAGGAGCAGCATGTGCTGCATTTTGAGATAAGCACATTAGAAAACACTATTAAGAATATCAAAGATGATGTCTCAAGAGCGGAAAGTAGAGCACAGAATGCTGAAGTAAGGTGCATGCAGCTAACTCAAGCTAATATAGAGCTTCATGCGGAGTTAAGCTCTCTTAAAAGTCATGGTTCAGATCAGGCCAGCCTTTTGGAGAGGAAACTTAAGGAGTCAAATACCCAATTAGAGCATGCAAAGGCATCAGTTGATGCCATTGTTGAACAGCAGAGTATGCTGAGATCTACAATGTCAGACATGGAACATATGATTGATGATCTGAAGGGAAAGGTTTTAAAAGCTGAAACCAGGGCACAGAATGCTGAATCGAAGTGTACATTGTTAACCGACACTAATTTAGAGCTTAGTGAGGAGCTGTCATTCTTGAGAGGTCGAGTAGAAAGTCTAGAAAACACGTTACATGAAGCCAACCATGTGAAGATATCTACCGTCAAGGACATTGGAATCAGAACTAAAACCATTACTGACTTGGTCACAAAACTTTCATTGGAAAGAGAACGACTTCATCACCAGGTCTACGCATGTTTATGGACACTCTTAAGCAACAAAATTACCATTATCAATATTTTTATCCTTTTTATATACATGTTGTTCTTTCATAGTTTGGAAACACATGATTCAGAAAAAAAATCTTATCTCCAAATTTAGCAAGACATTGAGACTGAAAAGATTATATGTTAAAATTTGAACCATAACTTGATTCCAAATAAATCCAGAGATTTGTTTGTGACTATGTTTTGAAGGTTATGTTTGTGTTTGGAGTTTGAAGTTTGGACAGATTAAACCATATTTAGTATTTGCAATGTTTGATTATTTTGGTCGATAGAGGTAAACATGAGTTGTTGATTTTAAAAATACTGTATATGATGGGAATGCAACTTCAACAGTGGGTGATACATGTGTCCAGGCTTCAGTGCCTCAAAGATCTGCATGTACCTTTTGAATGTAAATAGAAGGGGTGGACAATTTTTATATATAAAGCTGACATCGCACTCTTTGTATAATGTGTTCAATTTTGCCAATTGAAGAGTTGGTAAATGTCTTGGCTTATTTTAGGAAGGAATATTTGTCGTAAAAAAACCCATTGCCCATCTTATGAATCGTGATACAGTAAATACAATGTGAACTCATGTTTTACCAACTATGAAGCAGTCTGTTGATCCTTAAGTAGTAAGTTGAAACGGGTGTGTTATGGATTTTAATCATCATTATATATTTAGAAATTATTTGCTTACTTTTTGTACTTGTAAATTTTAATATATGTTGTATTGGCCTTCTCTGATGGATGCAGATTTCGTTGTTAACAAAGAAGAACAAGATACTGGCCCAGAAGTGCAAAGAAAGTGTTAAAGATGGTGCACGATTGAGCAAAACTGTTACTGGCAAAGATGCTGAGCTTGGTTCTACTAAGTTAGCCGAGGAAATAGTTCCTGATCTTTTGTCATCACAAACTAAGGTGAGGATTGGATAATATTTTTGAACGGAGAGTATGCATAATAGTTTGATCTGACTTTCTGAGGTTCTCAAGCTCTTGTTGCATCACTGAAAATTGTACCCAGGTCGAGAAACCTGCAGATCCTATCAATGAGTTGGGAGAGAAGAC
>KE371989.1:69326-103179 GCA_000418225.1 Zizania latifolia
GCCGCTGCCTTCTCCGGCTCCCATCTCCGGCCGTCGACGCTTCCTCCGCCTTCCTGGTTGCCGACACGTCGCCTCTACCTCTCGTCCCCGACCGCCAACGCGTCGCCCCCGCCTGATGTCACCCGGCCGCCGCTGTAGATCTCTTCACGCGCACTGCTGCACTGCCACCGCCGCTACGCAGAACCCGCCGCTGCCCTTCACGCGTGAGGAATAACATGGACGAGAAGTTTTGATATGTTGCGTCACGTGTTAAAAAACTCGTTACGTTGTTCCAACTGTGCCTCGGATAAATCATGATTTAATTTGATACTTTTATAGTAACTTGTACTTTACAGTAAACCTCTTAAAAATGGTAAAACTACTAAAAATTTAAATATAGCTATAAATAAATTTTCGTGAGGCGTAGAAACAAGCACCCCCGTATTAAAAAAACTTTGTAAACTAGGACGAGTAACTGTGTCGGGAGAGACGAATAGGCAAATATCTCGTTTGTACGCTGCTGCGTCGTCATTTTTTTCCCCTCTTATCTCACCAACAAAATTGATTCGGGGCAACCTTGCAGAGATTTTATGAAAAATTCTGTGGTATCGAAGGCATCATCAATCTAAGTAAAAAAAGAGAAAATGAGTGAAATGCTGGACCAAAATAACTGGGAAGTCTCTGAACGAAACTGTCCCGATGTCTTCATGAAGCAAGCAAGAAACTGAAAGAACGGACAAGGGATGACAGATGTTTATTGGCCACATCGTAAGATTTCTTGAATTCGTTATACACAATTACTTTACAGGAACATTTTACACTAGATTTGCTTACGACACAACAATGGAAAGATCACTGAGCTATCGAAAACAGGACAGGCGATGGATAAATAACAAGCCAGTCAGAGAGCACAGATCGGTTTTATCTGTCGCTTGCTCAGCTACAAAGGTTGGGTATGCAGGCCCCATCCGGGTTCGTCTGCTCCTTCCAGATACGGCCAGTTACCCTCAACTTCAGCTCCTTCCTGTCACCGCCGGAGAAGAAGAGAGCCATGTTCCTCTGGATAATGAGGCCATCATGGCTGTCCCGCACCTTCCGGTGGCTGTCGCGGATGCTTCTAGGGGTGCCTTCCCATACCATCTTCCTGCCATTGCCGCCTACCTCGAGGCTGTAGGTGTAATTTCTTGCTTCGTTCTCATCCCCCATGAAACGGAGGAAAGCCATATATACCGGTGCCATTCCGAGTTGGAATGCCTCAAAATGCAGGCAGAAGTACTGACCGAAACAATGGAACACCTGGTTCAGAAGAAAAAATATCATAAGAACAGTGTAGCAAACAGGTATCCGAAAATGATCAGCATGACTTGTTATCACACTTACTGTTAGCATCCAGGTGGCATTCTCAACCTCACGTGGGTTAGATTTGACATATCTGTGGTTGAATGTGCAGCCGCTATGCATATCGACTTTGTGATCATCCCTCAAATGTGCAACAAGGAAAGGAATATCACCAGCCACAGAACATTCAGAACCAGCGTAGGGGCAGTTGTATGGCCTGAAGCTGCACTGTGCTTCATGCTTTATTTTGCTATAGTATGGGAAGATCTCCGGGCAACCTAAAGAGCAGTATTTACAGGGAAGCTCAAGTGACTCTGCTACTTTCTCCAATGCCAAGCACCTGATATCACCGAGCTCTTGTCTGCATGTAGGGCACCGGTTGTGCACTCTAGCCTTGCACGTTGAGCATAAAGTATGTCCATTTTGGCACTGTAAGGAAATCAAAGATATGAACAACCAAGGAACAAAACTACGTTAGTAGTATATAGTAAATAATGACCAATCTTTCTAGTGCCACATAGAATCATGATCATCGTTGCTAGTTTTTGTGTGACATGTTTTGACCACAGCATAATAAATTGTATCATTATTTAACAATTCAAAGGATAGCCAACAACACTCAGTGCAGAACGAATTCAGATTGTTCTGAAAAATGATTTGTACACATTAAATAAGGCTACAATTATATGCAGGTACAAAAGGTAAATAAGCTTATGTTGACACAGTTGTACAATGTATATAATATGGACAATGGTGGATAGAGTGTGCCATTCGACTTAATGTAGTGTTTGAATAATTTAGCCTAGCTGTTTAATTGATGGCTGATTGATGTACTGTGTCATTAACCCATTATAATGTTGCACAATTAGAGTTCTAGTTCTGATAATCTCCAAGGATGCACAAGAATGTTATTACCACCAAATCGCACCCAGCACAAACATAATTAGCTAATTCTGGTGTGGAAGCAATCAGCATACCATATTGACAATTGATATGTATTTTGCAGGTGCATATAATTACAGATGCTCTAAATTCATAATAGCTTGCTTATCTATTACTTTAAATGCAATTTGTCTACAAGACAATGTATGTCATTAACAATCAATGGAAGAGACATCAAATTATACTTATATTCATTAAAAAGATATAAAACCATAGTACAGTGCTATAGCATGGACCACAGAACAAGAAAGTGTGCACACAAATAACATGAACGAACCACATGGAGCAACAGAATATGAAGTAAAAAATATTAGTGATTTACATCTTACCTATCCTTTAGTTGTTAGCATACACACATAGTGCATTAGTGGTTGCTATTTGTTAGGAGGTGGCTGGTGTTTACAAAAACAAGCTGCGGCGCATTTTGGCCTTTCCAGGTCAAGCAAGAATAAACAAAAGTTTTCTCTCTCCCTCCCTCATTTCCCTCTCCCCCCTCCCTCTCTCTCTTCTCCAACCATGTATCAAAGCCTTGTAGGCCAGCACATGAGAAAAACTCAGTAACAACCAATCAATAGTAAGCGCCCTACACTTGGTAGGGTACCAGAAACAATCATCACCCCCCTTAAATAAAATCCAGCAATGAGAATTCCAATTTGGAGTTGATTCAGAAAAGTAGATTGCATCTTCAAGATGCTCAGTAGTGTTCTGCAGCTTGACATGGTGGAGTAGATTGCATTTTGTTAGGAGGACATAGCAACACCACTTTGTAAATTAGTTGGCTTCTCATCCTTTAGTTATTGGCACATTACTTTCATCATTGCAGTATTTTAGGAGGTTCAGCATTTACAAACCAAGAGTGCAGAATATTTTCAGATCAAGCAAAGAATTAACTGAAGTTCTTGGTTCTTCGACCATACCACACCATGTCCATGGTACACAAGATTAAGCTCAAAAGTGGCTGTGTAACCTATTTGAAAGCTCCTTTGGGGATTTGGAAGGTTGACATTCATCCTCATTCCTCTTTGGGTCGAAATTGAATTGTTCTTGTGGAATTGAGTGCAAATTAAATAAGTAAAATTAGCATTGGCCTTGAATTATAACATTTTTGTTTGGTTGAAACTATAAGCATGAGCTAAAACCCTCAACCAATTCCAAAATTCGATTGACCACAAAAGAGAAAAAGGAAATGATTCTAAAGGCCAGAGCCAGGAAGTACTAGATCCAGTGGCAGTCAGATGGGCTCAAGGAAGAAGGCCAGAGTAGACGTGGTCATGGTAGTGGCCAGACTCAAAGGAGAAGGCCAGGCAATGATTGCTATGACTAGTTCATATGAGTGATTTACATCAGCAAGGATAGTTCAGACCAAATGGACCAAGAAAAATATGTTAGACTGAGCAACCCTGAACCAATTTGTTCCATAAGCTATCCAATTGAGGAAGATAAATCCAGTGTGCTGAAACCAAATTCACTGACAATGGAAAGAACTGGACTAGAAAAAATTACACATAGAACTTCACTCCCTTCCACAGTTCAACTTATCTCTCGGCCTTTATTATTCTCTTAATTTACACTCTATACCATCAGTGCTACATCCAGTAGACCAAACTCTAAAAACTAGAATATGGTTACTTATCAATTACAAGGGCAATTGATCCTAAACAATCCAGCAAAACATCCATCGTATTAAGAGTGCTAAAAATGAATGTAAGACAGAGCACAATAATGTAAGACAGGGAATAACAATGAGTAAAGCAATCATTAGCATCTTACATCAGATAGTTTTCTCTTTTTCCTTTTTTTTGAGGGGATAGTTTTCTAACTTATAAGATACAACAATCTTGTGTTGTTCTCTCACAAATCCAGTTCAGCACTTAAGCTCCACCAAGATGAATGCTCTCCGTTATTAAATGCACAAGCCACCGAATCACTACCTAAACCATCAGGGTATCGAACGAAAGAATTGTGCAATGTGACACTTGTAGGCAACACTGGATAATCGCCTATTTCTATCTTGACAAGCTATTTAGAAGTTTAAAGGATTACAAACAAAGACAAAGCATTGGAACCAACACGTAACAAGTAAGCAAACTAGACAATTCTTTCCCATTATTCCAAGGCATTTGGAGTCTGGGAAAAGAACAAACGCAATAAAGTATCACCAACAAGGTACAAATCAATCAGCAGACAAGCAAGACTACAGACCCTAACACGCATAGATTCAGATCCAAAACGGAAATTACATTTCATTTAACAAAGCAGACCACATCGACAAGGACTTGATGAAAAGCCCCAATTCGGTGAAGAAATTACAGTTGACGAATCCAAATGAGCCTAATCCGAACTCGCGGCACAAAAAGAATCCTATAAACAAATTGTACAGGGGCAAAAAATCCTCAATTCTAACGGCACCAAGTACGCGAAGAACGCGTCAATTAATTCGAAACGCCCAGAGCTAGCACAGAGATCCCGCCTGTGCCGAGCGAATTCCCCAAATCTGCACCCCTCCGAATCCCATTCCAGCGCGCACACCCATTCCAAATCTAGGCGTGCGCACCAAAATCGAAGGACCCCCGAGCGCGGAGACAAGCGCAAACCAACCTGGTGGATGGGCGGGAACATGGAGTTGGTGCAGACGGGGCACTCGAGAAGCTCGTGCACGCTGGTGGCCGGCGGCCCGCCGCCCGCGCCCCCTCCAGCAACCGCTCCCCCAGCCGCAGCGCCCGCGCCGCCACCCCCGGCAGCATTCCCCTTGGGGAACACTCGCCCTCCTCCCCCACCGAAGCCACCGCCGGGCAGAAGCGCGGGGTGGGGCGGAAGGCCGTGGTGTCCGTGGCCTCCGCCTCCGCCGCGGACGCCGCTGTCGACGTCGTCCACGTCCATGGACGCGTCGGGGAGGGAGAGGCACTCCACGCTGTCCATGTCCATGGTGGCCGCCGCCGCCGCGCCGCGCTGGGGTTCGTTCGGGGGCGCGGGTCGTCGCGTGCGATGGGATGGGCTGGGTCGTTCGGTTGGGGAGGACGGACGACGGCGACGCGGACGCCAACGCCAATGCGGACGCGGTGGCCACGGGCTCTCTCTCTCTCTCTCTCTCTCTCTGCTGTATTGAATGTCACGGCGTTTGTTGGGCGTGTGATGTGAGGACGCGTGGTGGTACACGTGGAAGAATGGAAAAACAAGCAAGGGTACGTAAATTCGGTGGGGGTGAGGAGGGCACACGATATGACGCTATCACTGTGTGTAAAAAAATACCTCGAAAATTCTCGTATCATCCGTATGTTCAATACCACGGTAGTAGACTAGTAGGCGTTTGATAAGAGTATCAAAGCTGTTATGTTTGGTCTAGGATGGTATGATTAGTCTCACTTTAACTTTTAGGTTTTGTTTAGAAACCTATAGTAATTTCGATCCACTCTACGTGAATAGGTTGGAATTTTAAACTAAAATTTCAATCAATTCATATGAAATAGGTCAGGATTGTAGGTTTCTAAATAGGTCCTTATAAATAAAAGAATATGCCCAATAAATTTGATAATATGGACTCGGATGTTAGAATTGGTATTGGGTTGTATGTAACATACTACTCTTACCTTTTTTGTTATTTAAGGAAAGAGAGTAAACCCTTGGTTGGAAGCTTTCAAAAAATTGCAGTAGAAATATAATTCTAATTCTAAATATAGTAAGCGCTAATGTACTTGGCCAATTGTATTTTGTCGGATATAACGTTTATAGTAAACATACTAGTACCATACAATGCAAAGCCTACCAAACAACATTTGAAGGACATCAAGAATATTCTATGCTACTTACAAGGAAGCAAAGATAAAATCTATTCTATAGAAAAAATCAGGACCTTATCTATTTGGATATGCAAATGCTAAGTATTGAAGTTGTATTCTTTTTCGCTTAAATGAGTTTTATTGAAGTTTCGTATTTTAATGAGGTAATTGATGCAACCAAGACGTACACTATATAATCTTTTTTCTACTAAGTTTTTGTGAGTTTTAATAAAGCATATACATGTCACCAGAAGTAACAATTGAGTGTTATGAAACTTTGAATCATATATTTGGTAGCTAATGAAAAGTCAAAAAATATAGAAAGAAGTGGAAATGTCTCGTTTTCCTTCCGAAGAGAACTGTTTTGCTATAAATAGAGAAGTTCCCTTTCATTATAATATACATATGAGAAATAAAGAAACGTATATTTTTTCTACATATCATGTCTCCATTATTTTATGTTATTGTTAATAATTAAATTCTAGGCTACATCTAATGGCAGAGGTTTCCAACAGAAACAACAGGGAGGTGGTCGATCGCAAGCTGCGCCTTCTCGCCACGGCATGCATTTCAGACCGATTTATTCGACAATCGACATACCCAAAATTTGCATTTTTCGCCAAAATCGTGGTAATGAAAAGATAAACATCTAGAACAAGCAACACAAAATTCACAACAGATCACAAACCATGAAATTAAAATCGCTACATATCGATCGGTAATGAGTAGAAAACTTATCACGAATTCACAACCATCGATCAAAACAATCTAAATTCCATTTTTTGTGCAAAATATTGTCTGCAATACTAGAGGTATTCAAAATCGTTGTAGGACTCGCCGGTACTCGACTTGGCCGCGCCAGCATCTGCCGGCGCCGGCACGGCGGTCGTAGTGCTCTCTGGCGCCTTCTTCTCCTTGGGAGTGGTGGCTGCGTACTGCCGGAAGTCCACCGGCTCCGGTACCGACGGCGGCGTCAAGCTCCTGACGAGCGCCCAGTTGACGCCCTCGAAGAAAGGTTGCTGCTTGATCTGCGTGGCGCCCCTCGTGAAGGCGATCCTCTTGTGGGGGTCCTTGACGAGCAGGCCGCGGATGGGGTCCCGTGCGACGGCGCTGGAGGAGGCGCTGCCGCCGTCGGAGGGGAAGCGCAGCGGCTGCTCGATGACGTTGCAGAGGGTGGCGCGGTTGCCGGCGCCCTTGAACGGCGTGGCGCCGTGCAGCAGCTCGTAGAGGAAGATGCCGAGCGTCCACCAGTCCACGGCGCTGCCGTGTCCCTCGCCGCGGATGATCTCCGGCGTCAGGTCCTCGTGCGTGCCCACGAACGACATGGACCGCGCCTCCGTCGGCTCGGCGTTGAACTCCACCGCCGCCGCGCCGTTGAGCATCCCCATGTCGCTCTTGGACGCCTTCCGGCTGCGCCGCGGCAGGATGCTCGGGAAGGACGACGGCTGTATGCACCCCTGGTTGTCCGCCACGCCGCCGTCGCCGTCCGCGCCATCTCCTCCTCTACCTATACCGCCGCCGCCACCGCTCCCGTTCGCGTGCACCGACGACGACTTTACCAGCGTCGGGCACACCGTACACCGCAGCGACAAGTCGAAGTCCGACAGCATGATGTGGCCGTCGTCCCTGACGAGAACATTTTCCGGCTTCAAGTGATAAAGTCCCTGTACACGATCCCCAACATGTGCAGGTACTCCAGCGCACGCAGCACCTCTGCCGCATAAAACCTGACACATCAAAAATCATTTTTTTCGATGAATCAGTGAGATAAACTGGCGCGTCTCGCGTCGTCGCATTGACGACGACGTGACGGCGACTTGGTATCGAGCCGGTTGATTGACCTGGCGGCGGGCTCGGAGAAATGCTTGTGGGGCTGCTTTTGGCGGAGGGAGTGGAGGTTGCCGCCGGAGCAGTACTCCATGACGAGGCAGTAGAAACTAGAACTTGTCGGTCTCGAAGTGGGTGTAGAGCGTGGGGAGGAAGGGGTGGTCGAGGAGGCCGAGGATCTCTCGCTCCGTCTCCGCGCGCGCCATCCTGTTGCGGCTCACGATCGACGCCTTGTCCATCACCTTCATGGCGAAGAAGGACGACGTGTCCCGGAGCTCCACGAGGTAAACGCTGCCGATGTCGCCGTAGCCCAGTCGCTTCAGCAGCCGGAAGTGTCCCCGGTTAATCGGCGCGTCCCCGGCCGCCGCCGCCTGGATGGCATCCCACCAGCTGTCCCCGCCGGTGTGCCGCTTCACCTGCGCCGGCGCCGTGGGGCCGCCACTGGCGAGCCTTCGCAGCCGCTGCTGCTGTTGCCCTTAAACATAGGTTTAATTAGCTCTAAAAAATCTTACATCTAAACCAGAATAAATTTTTGATTTTTATCTAAATATAGGATATATGATCAATTTTTTCATTTATCAAACGAGGCCTTAGCTAGGCAATCTGAAATTTTACAGGGAAGAACATCAATAACTGTTCTATGGTCACCAAATCAAGTAAAATAGGTTACCGGCATGACTAACTTCATTGTCACAAGGAAAAAACAACTTTAGGATCAAAGCAAGCATACAAACCTGCCGTCAGATCTGAAAGCTGAAAGGGATTGATCAAACAAAATTAAGAAACAAATAGTCTTATTCGTCTTGGCATGCTTGAAAGCTAGCTGCGATTCGCAGCAAACAGGGAAGGATTGCTTTGTTAGGAGGAAAAGAGTAACGAAATGCACCAAGACATGGAGTTGAATGATTTGTGGGGTTGTGAGAGTAATCCGTAGGTTGGAGGGCACGAATGGATGAAGAATGCACTTCTAAGTTTAGTGAAAAGAGGTGAAGTATTCTAGATCACCTGTGGTCTCTCTATTCTTGTTTTCGGTTGGAAGGTGGTCTTTCTTTATATTTGTAGAGTTTGATTTGAAACGTGAGAATTGTGCATGAGGATAAGGTTGTCTAAAGTTTTGCTAAACAGCTTCTTGTTAGAAAGCTAAAAACTAAATCAAATAAGTATCAAAAACTTTAAGCTAGCCTCGCGACCAATGCCACAATTCATACGTGGTAAAATTTATTTACAGTAGTTAAAAAACTCGAGTTTTTTTCCACTTCTACGAGGAACTCCTTTATCCATCCTAAATGGAGCCTTATTTGTGATACAATCATAAAAGTGCTTGGCGTACACCTCTAAGGCATAGAGCACACAGCAACCCTACAATTTTATAACCAACATACGATTTTGTTCCCAAGATCTCTGCTAATAATGTGGTGTATTGATGGAGGTTGAAGCAAGTTTTGTTTTTGATCATTCTATTACTTCAACTGCATTCTAAGATCGCTGGCTCCCTGCTGGTAGCAGGCAAGAGAGCTGCTATGTTTTGGTTAGTTAGGGGCAATAATGGTTTACAAAATACTACATTTGTTGATTTTTACAGTTTTATTTTCGAAAGTTAATTTTTTCAGTTGGACTAATAAGCAGTCAAAAGGAGTAGTACATTTACTGTTTAAAAATTATACCAATCGATTCATATTTTAAATTGCTTTCAAACAATGTTGGAGTTATAACTATAAAGAATAAATTTTATAAAAAATCAATGGTGAATGTTAACCATGAAAACAGTTTAAAATAAAAATACGCCTTATAAAAATAATGGAGGTAATACGACAAAATAACTTTAAGCTCTGACAGGTTAGGTTATGGTGTATGGCAAGAGTCAAAGGTCTTAGCAGCTTTTGGCTATAATTCTTTTGTATTAAATCTTGCCCTATTAGAGTTGTTTGAGTCTTCTTAGACTTTTTTCCTTCTTAATATAATGATGTGCAGCTCTCCTGTGCCTTCAATAAAAAAAATTTGAGCTTAGGAAGAAGACCAGTGGGTTACCTGTGACTACCATCGACGGAAATGGCCGAAAAGTCCAATCAGAAGATGACGTTCTTCAAGATTGGTCGTTCACCGCACCGGCAAGAGAATCAAAGACCATCAGAAGAGGTCTCGATGCACGTGTGTCCAAAAAATCCTTCTTCTGGCCGAAAAACCGTGTGCAGACTGCAGAGTACAGATCCTTCGTGAAGCCAAGTTTTGGCTCATGTGTCCGTGCTTATGGGAATAGGGCTCTGACATATTTTCTGGTTGATCCCTCTTGTGCCGTTGTGCAGGTTCTTGTTTTTAGCTCATGTTTTCCCAGTTTTGAGCCTTTTTTCCCTGTTTCATTTCCTGGAACCTGGTCTTCGGACAGCCAGCATTGTGCAGCACTTGTTGTTTTTGGCCATCTTCCTTGTATTCAGTAAGCAGAGATGGAAGAATGATGCACCAATGCTCATGCCACCTCCGTCGTTATAATCATGCCATGATAGCATGCTACAAGGATAAAACTGTCTTGTTGCTACAGCTTGCTTTCTTCTTGCTGGTTACTACCACCATTGGCTGCACAAGCAAAATCCAAATACAACATTGCAGAAAAGCCATTTTTGGATCTCCTTTCCTTCCACACAGGCTGTTACTGTGAACTATCTTCCATCACAACTGAAGAACAGAAGAAGTAGGATGCAAGATAAGCTTTTAGTATGCTTTTATAAAAGTAGACATGATGGATCCAGCCACAATAACCACCAGAGCAAACAACCAGGCTTTTCTCTTCCTCCCACAGGAAGCATCAGTTCAAAAACAGAATCATCATGGCACAACCCTATAAGGTCATTACTTCACCAAAACACTATGGCTCATTGCTGCAATGCTCTTATTGTAACATCCTCTACCTCTAGCTGGTAGCTGCTCCTTGCTCTGCATCAACTTAGATGGATGTGCCAAGGCAGCTTCATATCGTCCTGTCCGTGTTTATCACAGTGTTCCTCACTGCAGCGGCTGTCCATGCTCAGAGGGATGCCTGTGGTGCCGAGCTCAACACATTCCTGCCCCAGCCTTTCAATTCAACCGGGTTCCTCTGCAAATCAGTCTGGAACAGCTTCATACTCAGGGTAACATTCTTTATCTACCCAGATGGATCACTGTCTGCAAAAGAACCATGAATTTAAAAAATTATTGTAGCTTGTCAAACGTTAACAAATTACTAAACTTTTTACCATCAAAAGTAGAGTAAGAGGCAAGAGTTAGCATAATGGATCAGCGTAGTTGGAGGATGCTAAATTACAGTAAAAAGTAATAAAGGCTTCCAAATGGTCAAAGTTTATCTCACTGCCTAGTGCATACTGCAATTTGAAGCCACAATCCTAATCCATCAGACATCACCATCAAAAAAATTCATAAGAGGGATTGATCTATACATTTCACTATCGTCCATATGGGTTGAATGAAGCCAGGAAAGATAATTTGAACATTGATAGTCCATAAGACATTTTCATTGATCAACATAACACTTAGGTTCCATGAGATCCTTGAATGTTCTGACTTTGATCTTCAGATAATATTCTAAGTAAAAGTAATTCGTGCTGACTGCTCTTTAATAACCAAATAAAATAAATCAAGCATCTCTGTTATTAAACTTTTTTTAACATTTACTTTCTTTTGTTGTGCAGTGTGAACCATTGTTAATAATTTCTAACCTTTGAAATAGCTGATACTTCTGCCATCAGTTCTTCAGAAAATAATCTCCAGATATGTATTCCCGTAAATAGTAGAGTTGTCCAAGTCTGTTGACTCTTGTCTCTTACACCTCCCAAGACATCTGTCTCATCTAATACTTTGTTTTTTCCTTTCTCCCTTCCTTTAGCAATGTGCAGTACCTCGGTCACCAAGATAATAATGGAAGACAGAACTAATCTTTAAATAGTGCAAATTTACTCTGTGGAAGATATCTGCTGAAAAATTAAAGCATTTTCTATAACCACATGCAATAAATTGAAAATTCTTAAAGCATTTTCTATAAATAAGTCTAGACATGAAAGAATATTGAACTAGACAAGTATATCCGAACATGTTCAAGTATGAAATATTTCACTCTCAAAGAGTAGTGTCAAACATTATTGACAAAAATAATGTCCCAAACATGCACATGTTTCTAAGAAGAAACATGACCAGTCATGTAAATTTTGATATTGATTTTGTTGTTCTTTCACCATTAATATTATTTATTTAAAACAAATATTGTAATGCATGTTTTTCTGATTTCTACATAATTTTCCAACTCCATCCTTAGTTCATGTGGTCTCTGCACGTCTTGCAGTATTCACTTTTTGAGGATGAAGATAATGTCACTAGCATTGTACTTTCAGCAGCCTATTCATCTGGATGGGTTGGAATTGGTTTCTCAAATGACGGAAAAATGGTTGGGTCAAGTGCCATGGTTGGCTGGATTGATAATCAAGGGAGAGCATACATCAAGCAATACTACTTAAGTAGTCAGACTAGTTCAGGAGTCAAGGTAGATGAAGGCAAGTTGCTCACAACAGATGTTACTTCTGCAGTTGTGCTCTATGGAGACAATATTTACTTAGCATTTCAAGTGAAATACCCTCTTCACATTGCCCGGCAGTCCGTAATTTTGGCTTATTCAACGATATTACCAAATAAGTTCCACCTAGCAGAACATGATGACAAAACGACTTTATCTTTCGACTTCTCATCAGGTACACTTAAGTTTTAACACAACTGACATAGTTTTCACTGGAATTTGTCTTTATGCTTTGTCAGTAATAGCTAATAGTACATGCCAATGTCATCGAAGTACCTAGTTTACTGGAGATTGCCAAGTTCTAGGATGCACATACAAATCTGTTTCAGCTCAAAAGGAAGGTAATTTGCTCGATGATATTTTGTTTTGATTAAGAAAATAAAATTCTGAAAAATAATTTTCTACTATTTTCATGTTCCCCCAGAAAAATGAAACATCACAGAAGTTACTATCACTTACTCATTGCAGAAAACAGCACATTTTCCACTTGTCACTTGCTGGGTTAGATTTGAATTCTTGTAAGACTTAACAGTTAACTGAAAAGGAGATCTTTCTGAATAATGACCCAGATATCTAAGTATGATGTAACTTCTGGTTTCAAGATAATGCACTAGATTTTTGAGACCCCTAAAAAGAATGTGATCAGTGATACCTGAAGATATCACCAGAAAAATGGAGGTAAAAGAAAATGGTAGAGACAATTTCATCCCCACTTGGAATTCACACGAAATTTGCAGGAATTTTAACTCAATTTGAAATGCAGGAATTGTAGTTCTCCTATATGAGTGGTGTTAATTTTTCATGCTACAAGCAGAGCCTCCACAGAAAATGGTTAAATTCCTGGGCGCTTTGAGGTAGAATGGCAAGGCGATAGGTGAAAATGTATGGCAGAGTTTGTAAGAGGGTGATTGTCAGATATAGAACCAAGGGTCTAAAAAATTGATGGATACTTTTTTGAGATAATGGGAAAAACCATCCCAGCCTCTGCATTATGAGATTATTTTTTTGACAAAATGTTTCTTTTACATACTAACCTTCACCTAACTTTTTTATGTCCAGGTGATTCTGTTAGCACTTATTATCCATACCAATTGAAGAGGAACCATGGTGCACTTACAATTTTTGGCTGGGGTATTCTAATACCTTTGGGTGCAATTGTTGCTCGTTATCTCAGACATAAGGAACCACTTTGGTATTACCTTCACGTCCTCATGCAATTTCTGGGCTACATCATAGGGCTTGCGGGTGTCGTTTCTGGCATTGCTTTGTATAATAGGACCCATTCCAATTTCACTACACATAGAGGACTTGGCATTTCAGTTCTTGCTCTTGGTTCTCTTCAGGTCAGTATGCTAATGCAACTAATTTTGCCATCCTAGACTGCCTGAGCCTATCATTTTATTCATTTCTGCTGTGTTTGAAGCTGTTGTTTGTGCTACATGTTTCAGGTTATTGCATTTTTCCTTCATCCTAATAAGGATTCTGAAGTACGAAAACATTGGAATCAGTACCACCATTGGTTAGGCAGGCTTTGTGTTTTTTTAGCCGCCGTTAACATAGTTCTTGGCATTGAAGCAGGTGACACCAACATCTCATGGAATGTCATTTATGGTGCTATAATTTCTGTTATGCTAATCACTGCCACATTTCTGGAGATCATGATATGCACAAGGTTGCACAGAGAAGGCACTTCTACTGGTGGACTCCAAATGCCAACTCATCATCTCAATTCCTGAAAATAGAGATATTTAAACAATTGATTTATAACCTTTGTTTCCATTATGATCGCAGCTTTTTGAGAATCTTTTCTGTTTTCAAGTAGCGCTTAATGAATGTGAGTTGTCTGTGGTAAAATCTCCTTATTGCTATTATCATCAACTTATTTTCCTGCAATATCTGTTCACTATATTTATATTCTTCTAGTTTACCATGTACCCTCATTGCAAACATCACAAATTAGTTTTCTACGTGTTTGATGGTTCTATTTTGGAGAAGCAAACTAGCGTGAAAGCGTGACCTCAGTCCTCAAACCAAGTTACATGTCAAGCAATGTGGTGATCAATGAGCATTGCCAACACACAATCACAAACTGATTTGACAGATAATATTGGTATCGGTTACCAGGTAAATGATGCTAATTTAACGAGGCAGCACCACATCTTCCAATTATAAATTATCAGATTACCATGCGCAGACACCAAAGGTTGCGAGAAACAGAAAACTAAAACAAAGTACATAGCGGGATCTGCTGATCCCCTGCCTCCTGATAACACAAGTGTCCGGGCAAATAAAATCGCACTAACCGGGTGTAAATTTCTGGCGCAACAAGATTTGGCGGCTTCTGAATCCGTTACGGGATTCAGAAGAAACGCTCCGACGAAGATTGGGACAATGTTAGGGGAAGAAGGCATTAGGAGAGCAAGGGGCACTCACAGTCACGGGAGAGGGGTGTCCGTTGCTTCGCCGCAGTCGTAGTCCGGCGGAGCGAGCGAGCGCCGGGCCGCCGGCCTTTCCTTCGTTGCTTGCTTCCTTTATTTCTTCCATGCGGGAGGCGGCGGCCGGCGTGCGCAGACGACTGGGGTTGGAGCTGCTTACGCTATTTGCCATTATTGATTTTATGTACCTCCTGTAATTATTTTTTTATCATTTTAAGATTAGGTTGTCTAATTTTTTGTTATTTTAAAAGTGATAAAAGATTAATTACATTATAGAACATGACATTTAAATATGTGACAATGATTAGAATAACAAATAGTTAAATTTCTCATTGTAACCAAAAGTACCACAAGAATGAGAATAAGAGACTATAATTTGCCACGAGTAAAAGATAGCTTCGCTTTTTTTCTATCTTGATTCACATATCATTAATTTAAATAATTTTATATATCATTGTCATATAGTGACATCATAATCAAATAGATTATGCTGACAAATTATCAAGTTTTTAAGAATAAGTTCTGAACTTTGCAAATTACAGAAATACTGCATACACAACCATCTTAAATGGGTTGCTGCATTTTAGTAAAATTGATTTATATACTGTCTTACAAGAAGGAAAAAGGAATTGAAAAACTGATCCAAACATTATCTCGCCACATGGAAAGCAAAAAAAAAATCAGGTTACGGAAAAAATACAGAATAACCACCTTCAAGTTCTTCCCATTGAGAGTTAAGGAGTAATTGAAGTAGATATGTTTCATACATCGCTTAGGCATTTATCTTTTTACCCAACATATTCATCTTTGTTTCGAACACTGTAATCATATCAAACAAACTTACGAGTTATGAACTATGATTAACAAACAAAATGGCTACAGAACAGGAAAAGGCCACAGAAGCTTATGCATCGACGACGCAGGTACACAAATGAGTACAGCTCCACCAGCTCATCTACAATGTACAATCTACCAATCAGCTAGCACAAGAGCGTGTGCTTTGCTTGTATGCACAGCAACATGTACAGATCATCCTAGCAGTTGTGGCTACAGCAAGACTTCAGAGAGTAACTAGAGCTAGTCGGGCTTCTAGCTGCTTGGATCTTGGAAGAACTCAGCTGGAATTGATGGCGGACAGTACTTCTTCGCTACAAATTTGTACTGAGGACAAATCGATAGAAAACGACAATAGCAATTTATCATCAAATAGAAAATGAAGTAAATGCTTTCAAACTCCAACGGCCGTGTTCACAACACTCACCTTGTGTTGACTGTATTTTTCTCTAATTGCTCGAAGGTTGCTTCCAGTGCCAACAAAGAAAACCCGGTGTAGTACTTTTACACAATCGCGTAAATCGGATGGTTGGTATTGTGCATAAAAAGAAAGTGTGGAATTCTGTTTTCAGTTTAAGAGAGAAAGAAATCAATATATTTAGTCTAGTTTAAAGAAGATTAGTAAAAATCTATAAAGTTTAAAGCATATACCCAAGGATTCTCTGTTGGCTTAAGGACAAACTTCGCCAGGAAAGTACAAGAGGCAGCTATCAGGGATGGTAGATAGCAGATTAAGCTGTACTCCAGAAGTGATAGCTCAGCAATGTAACTAGCTAGGAACTCAAGATGCAAAGTTGAGCTGCCCTGCACAAAGGAAGGGTTGGTTGAATAAGGTGGATGAGAACGCAGAAGTGAAGCCATTGAAGAGAAACAAGTACCTCATGGCATACTTGAGCAGCTCGTATAAATCTCCTATTGTGATCAAAAGAAAAAAATGGTATTAGTAAGTAGCAACTATAGGCATGATAATAAACATCATTGTAACAGATAAAACTACCTCAAAAAGCATTTTGTTGTAGGCACAGTCATCTCAAACTTCAAGTAATTGAGGATAGAAGCTTCCATTCTCAAAACCTGTTTAGCTATACGTTAGACAGTGAGAATAAGAAAAAAAAAGGCTGAAAACTGATCTACACTGGGACACAGACCTCATCCTTAGTGTATGTATTATCAGTAATGTAGCAGAGCTCTTCTACTTGGGGTGGGCATATCTCTTCATACTTACTGAAATTTGATCATTTGAAAACAGCATATCAGAATGGAACTTAGTAAAAGATAAAATGAAAACAACAGAGTACAGATAAGAGTGAATTGGATCTTACGCAGCTATAAGCAAGCAAGCGACACCAAGTAATTGCAGTCTCTGCTTACTAATCACCTTGCCAGAAAGATACCGGTCAATGTAATTGACTGTGAGGTACAAGGTTTCAGGTTCAAGACGATATTCTTCTGTGACCTATATTTAGATGAGGCATGAATGTAATAGAACTTCAAAAGATCATTTTGTGAACCTTTAGCTTCTCAATTTTGTTTTTTTATTCCAAAATAGAATTGCTTACTTCCACAAGCCAGTCTATTAACACCGCCCTCATGCTTGTGTTAATGTCCTTCTGAGTGGTTTCCACAAAATCTGTTAAAGGTCTTCTTTTGGTCTGCTAGAATGCAATATCGCATTTTTAACAGCAATAAACAGAGACATCAGATTCTTTGTGAACAAAGCAAACACAAGGACAACTAAGAGCAACCAAGCACAGTGATGTTGTATTATTATGTTATGTAGCATCGTATTTTACAACAAGAATATGCTCAGCAAGAATTTAAATGGCATAACATATAATGGCAAAGCAGTTGATCATTCTATAATATCAGAGACATTTCTAAGGAACCGAAATTATTTGTTCAGCCACAACAAAATTAAAGGACTCCTGTACTATGATTCTATCACCGCTATTGGTGCAAAATTCATTTTTTTAAGTTAACCATGCATTCTCTGATTGTCAACTCCATAAATGTCTTGTGGTACACAGAAATATACAATCATTTTGCATGTATTACTTAAAATATTACTCATACATTAGCAGCACTGTGTCATGTTCAAGAATATATCACCTCAGCCTCACGCAAGTGCTTGTAAATGTCAAAAGCAAGTGTTGCGCACAGCTGTGGATTATCATGGTTGCTGTCAATGTCAGCAATAGTATCAATTTTCATGGAATTAGAACCATGCTTCCTCCAGTTGGATGCCAAATCTGTAAACATATCACAAATCGACAACTGTTTCACACAGTGCACTTCGGAGTCTAAACAGAATTACACATTTTGACCTGAAAACAGACCTACAACAACCCTATTGTCAGAGATGTGAAGCTTATCACCTGCCCAATGTTGCAAGGAAGATGCCACTGAGTCCCCATCGTCAAGGCAATCAAGATCAGGGTTTTCCATTGAATGACATATTGACATATCATCTCCCTCTTCAGATAGGCCAGGTGAACTGTCATGGTTTGCCACTGACGGCACAATGGTGAGCAGAGAAGGACAACAAACTAATTCTTTCTGAAGAGTAGTGTCTCTGTGCGGTATTGCTTGATCAAACTGGTTGGATGTTGATTTCGTGAAAGAACCCCGTTCTGTGTTGACATTGCGAAGGCTTGCAATAGACATCTTCAAATCGGCTACCATGATAGTGGAACTCGATATCTGCAATAAATACGAACATACTAGAATTGCAGCCAAATTTCAACTGAACAGCGCTACCAATCCATGATAAAAAAATCATGACACGGTGATTCATTGACAGGATAATGACACAAGTAATACATTATGAATGGATGATTAAAAAATGGATAGATAAATGATGAAACGTTACAAACACGAACATATATAGCCTGGTATGTGTCATATATAGTGGTGCCGCCAAAACATTTCAAAAATCCTTGCACGTTGCAAGATTCTGGATATATGGATACAGTAGGAAAACCATTCCATTAACGTGACATGGACTACTATTATTGTTCTAGAATGCCAAAACTCTGCTTTTAGGGCTTGTTTGGCAGGCCAAAATCCTGGCTCATTCTACGTGGATGGGCCGGGATTATGGCCTGCCAAACAAGGCCTTGATTAATCGGTCAGTTTTTTTTCTTTAATGTCAAAATAGTCGTCCACATGTTGCATTTGATGATGATTTAAAGTAACAAATTTATATTTTAGATATTGTCTAGAGTTGTTCATGTTTCGTTACTAGTTTTTAAGTTTATTTATGCAATATGAATCAAAAACCATTAATATTTTGTGTACGATTGGAAGTGTTGGAAGCAATATTTTGAGTTAATGTCAAGTTATGGTTACTCAATTGAAATATAGTATAAACATATTCGATTTATGCATGTAAATATCCAAATAAGGGAACAATATTATAAAATGTGTACATATATTTGTGAACTCCAAATTTGCGCATAATTCTAGTCATACACTCTCTGTCCCACAACCGCATTCCGTCTTCCACAACAACGATTCTGGATACACCAAATCCAATGAAATGCTGCATCAATAATTCGGGTGGTTCCGATAAATTAATGGAGAAAACGGAGAAATTGTACGTGGCGCCGTAAACACCGATAAATTGGAGGAACGATGCACAAAAACGATCAATAAGAGAGTAAGCCCACGAAATGCCTAATCAACGAGAAACTCAAAACATTTCGCGCCGAAAGATATCGATCGAGGGAATAGCCCAATGGCGCAACGAGACATACCGCATCGGCCCTCCCGCTGACGACGTTGGTGAGGTTCCCGAGCGGCACGCGCCTCTTAGCCTGCGTCGCCGCCTTGGCGCCGTCCGCTCCAGCGTTCTCCGCCATGGCCGACACGGACGAGCGGCGGCCCGCTGCCCAGCTCGACATTGCTACAGCATCCGCCCGCACACAGGTGAAGACTGATCTCTCCTCCTCCTCCTCCAACTACGGGCCCTAACTACTACGAAAGGGAGACGCTAAGGTTAGGGTTTGAGAAGGCAGTGGGGATCGAGCACGGACCACGGAGATGAGGGCTTTGCTCTGGCTTCCCACCGACGAGGGGCGGTGCGGGAATCGCGGGAGCGACGGAGAAGGAGAACTTTTGGCACATTTACGCAAATCCCCTTGGATTTGTATATATTTATGCGCCGAAAGGCCTAATATGTTTCATTACATTGAGGCATGTACAACACCCATACGTACGGTTGCTTTTAGTCTCTTTTTAAGCGCACTTGCGATGAGAAGTGACTTCGAACCATTATTTTATGAAAAACAGCAAACCACATAAGATTGAAACATCTCAAATCACATCTACTTTAACGTGAGTACGTGACGAAGATGGTACCCAACGCTGATCGTGAAGGGTGATGGTAACGGAACCGCGGGAACTGGAGCGGTGACAATGGGAGCAGGAGCGGGGGTAATGGGAGTAGGGGCAACGAGCGACTGCAGCGGGAGCGAGGGTGAAGGGCGATGGTGGCAGGAGCGGGGGCGGAGGACGACGGCGGCAAGAGTGGGGTGGAGGGCGACGACGACGGGAGCGGGCGCGGGGGCAGAAGGCGACGGTGGTGGAAGCGGTGGGAAAGGGCGGCGGGCACGGTGCTAGGCTGGCCAACATGTGTAGCTCCATCGTTATGTTAGCTTTCCAAGCCGAAGCTCTCATCGTTTCTACAAGCTACGTCTCAGTGCTTGGAACCATCGTTGAGTCTGAGCTGGAGACTCCGTTCCAACATGGCAATATGAGACCATAAGCCAACGTGAAGCGTTGTAAATGGTAAGATTTTGGTTGTTATATTTCAGTAGTTAAAAGTTAATGTTTCACATGTAAGAGTAAAATATTTTAATTTAGATTTAATTGTGCTTTATTTTATTAAAAAATTTGACTGTGTTTCCGGACCTAGTCTTTCCCATTAAATTTGGATGAGTCTGGCTGCATCGGAAAGAGGACTCCAACACCTTTCGGTCAAGTTCTCGTGGAGCTGAAACGGACTTTTGGATCAACAGGCACGCTTGTTTTAATTTGGGGCTATATAGGTAGCGAAACAGAAAGCTTCTGGTTTGCACATTCCTTTCACTCGTGTGCACTTTCTCCTCCATTCCTAATCACAATAGCATCATCACAAGAACTTAATAGTACCAAATCCTGTAAATTATGTGTATACAATTGTAAGAATGCATTCACTTGATAATTAAGTTGGCAAGCACAAGCTCCAATAGTTGGTTCTTGTACCACCTTTTCAGCCTGTGGACTTGGCACAATTGTATCCAGCATGTTGAAGACGTCTTCGTCAGAGGGCATCAGTTAGACTGACACTGTGAACCCAGCAGAAACCCGAGACATACTTGTGATTCATCGTTCAGATGGCCAACATGTTTGAGCTTGACCTTCTGACATTTTTACGAACAGATCCGACAGCATGATAATAAACAGCAATGCCATCGCATTGATTAACGTACAAAATGAGCTACTTTCATACCCTTATCATAATTATGCTGGCTAAAAGAAACCATAATCAGTGGCTTTTGATGACTCTGAAAAACAGAGACAATCTCAACAGAAATGCATCCAAGGTACACGCTAGAAACAATAAATCCAGCAACACACAGTTCAATCAACAGACAACAAATGTACACTCTGAAAAAAGGAAAATAGATGCCGGTTGACATAACTAAGACCCTGTCAATAATTAATTGTACAATTGTGGATGCTGTGCTCAATTGAAGAGACGGCCATATGGAGATGGTACATGTGTAGTGCAGAACACAGGGAGCTCACTAAAATCTCTTTGATTCTGTCGGTTAACCACATCGACTGGATCGAGTTAGCTGTGTATCATCATGATCGGAGGGCTAATCAATGACATAGTTCGGATTAACTGCCAGAATTCTGCTCTCTGATGTTCTTCGGACATTACCACTGTCGTCAGCTGCAGGGGCCGTTCCTTCGTCTATGACTATAAGATGGCCTTCCCTCTGTAGTAACCTCTGCATAGGCAAATTGATTCATAACTTTTAGCAAATGAAAAAGTATACATAACCGTCTATCCCTTAAGTCAAATAAACCTGAGAATGGTTTTGGATGTGGTTTCACTGATATAGCATGTTACATAAACAATGACATGATGACATGTCTCTAACATTAGCATCGATAACATCCACTCCAGCGTAGACAAAGAAGACACTACCAGGCAGCTAACAAAAGTAGCTCCACGAGATCTTCTGACAATTCAACATGGATAGCGACGGCAACCGGTTGGTCAGTCACTCAGTTGCATGAGAGCTTGCAATCCATGGCATCGGTGGTGAGAGTTGCAGTGGACAGAAAATGTGTAGTACAAGGAGGGGAGAGAAGGGTTAATGGCATTTTTGTGCTTTTCATATAAATAAGAAGACTACTCTTTTTATCTCTATATAACATCATGTCTCACATCTCATCTGCTGAATCAGAGAGACGTCGTCGCTTATGTAACATGACATGTCAGCAAAAACACCTCCAAGACAGTCCTAAGAGATTATTTAAACAGTTTTCAATACTTAAGAGGATAGAATATCCGTAAAAGATCAATGTGAAGCCTGCAGTACATGCAAATTGATGCAGCTTAATGTGATGTTACTAGGTTGTGAATTTCCATACCATACTGTGTACATAGATATAGATCAATGCAGAAGGCTTTACCTCTATGATGGCCTTGATGCGCTTCACTTCTTCCTTCACCTCTGCTGTGGAACTGTAGACACCTTGGGCATTCTGCTGCTCAACATACCAAATAATCAGATCCCCTTGCTTCATGCCAGCCATACCATCTCCTGGAATTCAAGAGTAGAACATGTCAGATTGATATCTATAAGAGCTGGAGGTTTGAAAAGGATCATCCCTGTTCAAAAAATAGAACACTTAAATGACAGAGGGCAGATTAAATAGTGACTTAAACAGTACTATCATTATGCAGAAAATTAAGAAGGTTATAGATCAGACATCAATTTGGTGAAACCTAGCTTTTTTATAAATAAGATACTATGCTATAGAGAGAACAAGCATTACTACAGTTTAATCACATGGACACATACTAGTTAATCACCTGTTACTTGAGATGCTTATATCGTTGATCATTCTAGTAAAATGTATGAAAGAACAAAAGCTATAACAATACAATAGAACTAGACCATTGCTGCAGACAATATTGTTTTATAATATCAACAAAAAAGTCACTACAATATTGTTCCCCAACCTAGACATCTGGATGTAGTAATCTACAAGAGATTGCCTTTCGTTTGTTCCAGAGGAAGCGGGTCTCATGAAATTCTATGAAAAGCAGAATCACAACTAAGGAACTTGTTATATGGGACACATGAAGTCAAAATTAGTTCTCTTGTTTGAAACCAAGCAGACACTGCCATGCTGCGTCTACAATTGAAAACAAGGTCACAAGTATTGCTAGGATAAGGATACAGAGTAGGGGATGAGTAAAAATAAAGCAATAAAGGAAAAGGTAGTGTATAATCCAGTATCAATACCGTCTTTCGTGACGGACTCTTCATGCTGCCGTAGTCTCATAACTAAAGCTTGCGTCACTCTCTGGAAATGCTCTTCAGTTATAACCAATTTCTTCTTACCAGTATCTGCCGCTTGATCATTTTCTAGATTTTCAAATAAAAATAAGGGACCAAAATGATTAGGACAATAGCAAGAATACACATAATAAGCCATTTTGACGATAGTGGGAAATCTACCTGGACCCTCTTGTTGAGGAGCAGCATCTGCTTCTGTTGGCTGACCAGCATCATTATCACCAGGTACATTTGTGCCATCATCAGCATCTTGGAAATCAGAGAGATCGACTTCATATGATTCCACACTGCACAATTAATAAGATTATGTGAGCAAATAATCATGAAATATCAGTGCTTCAACAGGTTTAGTCAACAAACTCGCCTGATAATGGATGTCTTGAGCAATTTAACTGCCAGGCGGACATGGGCTGGGAGAACCTGAGTTAAATACAAAAAAAAATGTCAAATTGTGGAGAAAGGTGAATAACTCAATGTAAAGGGCATAGGCAGCAAATCAACTTTTATTTTTAACACCAGGGCGACTATAAGTTGATAATACTATTCCTGAGAGTAGAACTGAAATTAATTTATTTTGCACACCATACTGCGCAACCTAACAAAGAGCAAAGTGTTTCTTCAAGAAAAGCACTCAGTGTCATTGTCCAAAACATGCAATATATTAATAAGGATTTTACTTACAACTCTTTCCAAATGGCTTCGGGCAATAGCTTCTGACAGCCTGATTAATGCCTCCAATTGCCTAACCGTCATCCTGTAAGCAACCCTAGTACCAGGTGTACTATCGCCTCTTCGCAGGGTAACATATGATTCAACTAAAACTTTCTTTGCTTCAGCACTCAGCTGCATTGGCATAAACTATAAGTTGATGACAAGTCCAAGAACATTTACAAAGAGCATGAAGATACAAACCTGAGGCTTCAATGACTTCGCAAAAGCAATGTAACGTTTCAATTCAGCAGTGCTAAATTCAGGGGCGAGTGCTTCCTCACGTTTCTGATGGACCCTCACAATGTGATGAGCAATGTGGTAGTCAGTGGTTTCATCAGGCTCATCGATCATGATGTATACCAGATCAAATCTGGAAAGAATGGCTGGCGGCAATGCCACATTGTACTGATAAGGATAGAAACAATTGGGATATTAGATATTAACACTCAAATTTCACCTCACAAGATGTGCACTTGTGTTTCGAACAAAAAACAGAAGTAAAAAAATTGCAAAAATAGATGAATTGTATTTTTTGTGAACTTAAGTAGATGAATTGTATTTGTTTTTTTGGCTTACCTTGAGTGGTTTTGACCTGTCATAACGCCCTCCTGTGGGATTTGCTGCTGCCAAAATTGAAGTCCGTGCATTCAAAGTTGCCTGTATTCCTGCTTTTGTTATGCTAATGGTTTGCTGTTCCATTGCTTCGTGTATAGCAACCTACATGGACAAATGAAATTGACACCCAAGTAAACACAAAGAGAAAAAAAGGAGACAATAATAGGTAAAAGTTGTTAAGCCTACCTGATCTTTAATGTCCATTTTATCAAATTCATCGATGCAACAGACGCCATTATCAGCTAACATGAGTGCACCTGCCTGAAAAGACAAACAATGGCAGCAACAGAGGTAAGGCACTAATGCATCAGAACTAGGATGATTGCGTGCAAACTAAGTGAATCCTAGCAAATAATATGTGTTGCTATCACTGTTGCTATCAATTTAGTATTAGCAAATAATACGTGCATTGTTAAAATGGTCCTACAGAAGGTAATCCCTTTTTGTAGACGTGTTGCTATCACTTAGATACGAGCTTGTTTTGAATAATTTAGTGAATCACCTAGCCCATGAATATTATCTATGTTTCTTACTAGAACTATGCAACTCAAAGCAAAGATGTACTTCTAAATATAACTTGCATCCCCAAATTTGTATTAGCAATATAAATGGACTGAGTTGCTAAAATTTGGTATTACCTCAATACAAAATTCACCAGTCTCTGGTTCTTTAGCAACAGTTGCTGTCAAACCAGCGGCAGATGAGGACTTCCCTGATGTGTAAACAGATCGTGGAACAATACCAGCGGTATATCTGAGGATTAGATTAACATCACATATGAAAATTTTGTTACAATTATAGAACAATTAAACAAGTAACAAGATAGAAAGTCTAATCCAAGACCACAACTGTACGCCAGCTAGAAATATAAATGAGATGTCAACCAACAAAAAAACATCATTTCAACAAAATATGCTGAAGCAGCTCATAGCAACATAATTTCAGTTAGTAGACTAAGGAAGATACATTGTACCATAATGAATAATCCTTATTAGAAAGTGATGATCATTTGTGCAAATACTAACATGTTATCTAGTGCAGCAGTACAAAGTTTATATACACAGAGTGACAGCATTGATTGATGGAACATAAATTTATTCATCACAGGAAAAGAGAAAAATAAGTATGGCAATGAGAACATAGTAAGAAGCTTACTTTAAGAACTGAGACTTCGCACAACTTGGATCACCAACAATACAAACGTTGATGTCACCTCTAAGGTTTATCCCTTCATGTGTTATCTTGTGAACACCACCCAAAAGCATGAGAAGGACTGCTCTCTTAATTTCTTGATGACCAAAGACAGTAGGGCATATGCTATCAACTATCTTGTTGAAAAAATCAGGAGTGTTCCTCATCCTAACAACTTCATCTTCCTCTTCTTCCTGTTAGAGAGGAGGGAGGGAGATAGTTAATACAAACATGTAATGACAAACTACTATAAGGCTAAAAGGAAAACATTGAGGAGATAATCCTCAAAAAGGTAAAAGGTGGCACAAGCTAGCGTATACATCTCGTGATAGTCATTTCATGATCTTATCATTGCTACAAGAGTAACAGTACTAGAATCATACAACAGTTTAGGGATCTTGAATGGTATAGTTATCAAAAAAATAAAAAAACACTAGTATGGTTAAACCTAACCATGTTAGCTTGCTAGCATGGCAGCACAATGTCTGAATACCATGTGAGCATATTTCTCATAGTTTGAAAGGCCAGTTTCTTCACGCAAATATAGAAGCAGGTCTTAAGTCTGAATTGAACTTACAGTGAATTTCTGTCTCTCGCTGTCATCTCCGTCTATGTCTCTCTCCCTGATGTCAACATCTCTCCTGCCATCTGCCACCTAGTAACATTAAAGAGAGATGATAACTTTATGAGAAATATTACAACCAAACAAACCAGATGTATCCTTATTGCTGATAATGGGTCATACCTGCACTGAGTTTGCCACAAAAGCAAGGCGATACGAGAGATCTCGTACTCCTAGGGATTTCAAGCCCTTAACACCTTGGACACCTGACGCATTCTTTCGCTGAGGAGCTTCTCGGCGACACTCTGCTCTCTCACCAGGTGAAGTTAGAGCCATAACATCTGGAACAGCAACAACAGTTCCAGTAAATATGACCCTGAAAATGCCCAAAACAGAAGAATTTAATAGCATGAAATCCACCCAGTGGGGACAAAGCAATGCTAGAATGAGTTCCTCACGTATCTCCAGCTCTAGCCTTCTCAACAATCTCATGCCTCAGAATGACATCCAGGGAGCGAGGTAGTGACCCAGCAGGTATTTCTTTTGATGTCTCCTGCATCCTGACGCGTTGCCAATCAGTGAACTTGCTCTCTTGCCGGAGAAGGGCCCATTTTGATCGATTTTGGCATGTTGCATTGACGCATATTATTGGCTGAAGTTAAGGCACATAAAACTTTCATTAGACACAATGCATGAGGACAAAGGGAACATAATGTTCACAGTTACAACCTCAGTATACTTGAACTGCTGATCAACATTCTTTACAACATTTCCACAGTCAAGGCATTTGAAGGTGCCTTGCAATAACTCAGGCCGGACCTCACTTGTCCGTGTCACAACCCCCATTACAGCGGTGAGCTTGCCAATCTCTGCAGTCCCAAGCTCCCTCAACCTAGTATAACAATAATTTTTGTCAATGTTTATTTTTTGCAAACATCATAGAATTTAGCTTAACACTTCAACTTACACTTAGGTATCCACTGAAGAAAGGAAATTAACTAAGATAAAATTCCACAGGCAATGATCTACATATAATCATTTAGTATCAAACAGAGTAGGCTATAGTACTAATAAGCATTTAAACCAATAACTGCATCTAGACAAGTTCCACACTTCTGTACTGAATTAGACGACATTTGCAAAAACCAGTTGATTTGCCAACAGATGACAGTTCCTTCTTGAGGAGCAAGTGCATACTTCTTCAGCATTGGAATGTTGTAGAAGGCAATGTTAATATCCTTGTTAGGGCTATCATCAGAGATGATCGGTGCTCGGTTCTCGCCGGTCCTACGATCCATCACGAACCTCTTGCACGCATTCCGGAGGTATGGCTCAAACCTGATGCAATCAAATGCGCCATATAAGCAGTCATTTCCAAATCGTAACAGATGAGCAAATCGATTTGTACCATTTGAGTTAACAAAATCTATATGTGCCAAGTCACCAACCGGGTTTGCTCAATAAAAAATGACATATTCCACCATAAATAAATCCAACAAGATTGTTGTAGCTGAAACCAAACAAACAAATTCAAGAAACTGAACTCAGCACCACCCTCATAGATCCAGTCGAAAATGCAAAATCTGGTACAAAATTGCCTAAAAAATCAGAGCAAACGAACCAAAGCTATCGCCTTTTTCATTCCCAAATCCAGTGGCAGATCCCCAAATTTTCCAATCCGAATCCCCCTAAAATTTCCAATCTCACCTGAGGTACTCCTCGGATATGGCCTTCTGGAGGACATCGTTGAAGCGCATGACGTGGGCGAAGTCGACGTACATGGTGGTGGACTCCCGCGACCGCATTGCCTCCAACTCCATCTCGTAGAACGGCTCCGCCGCATCTGTTGGCTCCTTGAACCTAAAGATCCCCGAGAAAGAACGAAAATTTCCCCACGCGTCAGACGAACCGGACCCCGTGGAAAGCCCTAGAAACGGACGGGGCGAGGAATCGAGGGAGCGGGGAGAGAAGCCGCGGCGGCGGGCGGCGCTCCTCCTTACCTCCTGAGGAATTCGAGGAAGATGTTCTCCACCCTCGCCGCCTTCTCGTCCACGAAGAACCCACCGAACGCCTCCATGGCCGGCGAGATTTTTTCCTAGAGCCTCCGAAACCTCGCCGAGTGCTTGGGGATTTGACTGTGCGTTGCGTGTGTGTGCTCGCAGTGGACGCGAGGGTTTTGATTGGGGAAGAAGGGGATCCTCTTGGCGGGAAGGCGGCGGCGGCTTGGCGCCAATTCTTCGCGCCAAAAGTGGGACAAGGACCGGTGGGTTCCGTGGACCGTGTCCGTGGACCGGCAGCAGTTGGTTGTCACTGACATGTGGGTCCGCCTGAAGGGAACACCAGCTGTGTACACGTGGTACTCACTCTTGGTTTGGGATGTGGTGTAACAGGCCGCGTTCTGTAAATGGGCTGCAAAATTGGATTTTTTTTTTCAAATTACATTACCCTTTCCTCTAAAACAATGTGCCCTAACATTATCTAAAAATAAAATCATTTTATTGCCCTTACTTCTTCTTCTCTCTTATGAATAAAATACATTGCTTTTTCTCTCGAAATATTCAACTTCCCTTACACTTGGGCTCCTTTTATTGAAGGAAAAAAATCAAAAATAAAGGAATTGTGGGGCATTGAAAACCGATGGAAAAAAATCCTACTCCGAAGTGTCGGTAGCAATGCTAGCACTTAATCACCTTCGTGTTTGGCCTTCCCATTAGCATCAACTCTATCATTATGTACTATATCTCTCTTTGACAGACCTAAACCAATCTATTTGTTCTAAGTACTTCTCTAAGCTTCCAAAATACAATTTGCACCGAATGGATCCACACAGTATTCATGTTAACACTCAGACATCGGGATCAAAGAAAAAAGAACATGTCAACCAGTGACATAACTATGGTAATAGTGTCTGGATTCAGAATACACTTTGTGTACTGCCTAAAGCTTCTTAGATCAACTCTACTATAACCATATCTAATTTCTCTGGCACCAGAATAAACCCTGGAAATTGGCTGACCATGCATTATATTGCAGACCAATCATGTTACGATGAAACTAAACCAGTAACAATAGAAACCAGATCAATTATTATAGTACCAGACTGATTACCACTGTTCAGCCACTAGTCAGCGGCCAGTTTCACAAACCCTAGATATGAAGATCTTTTGTGTTTAAATGTAGGATGAATGAGTGTTTTAGGACACACCATGTCCGGCGCACTTGTCTACTCTATGAGTTTATGGTGCCTATAGAGACAAGTCCCTCAATTAAGGGATCACCACTTCACCACTATGCTCTATTGGTCAGATTATCATCCTATTCAGTTGTTCTGCGTGATTACAGTCGGTTTGCTGGCTGTGATCATGCCTAAGAAGAGACTTGTTGTCGTGCTTTCGAAAATACGTTTTACAAAAAAAACTATGATATTTTCTTAGATTTTTTTAATCTATCTGTATAAGATATTTTTAAAAAAATCTTACTTTTTAAAGCATTGCAGGAATAATTGGATTGGTAATTTGCCTCTGTAATCTAAAAAAGAATGGGCCTGGCTGTGCATAGCGTGCATTTCGCGGCATGAACATTGCTCAATTGTACGGCACGCAAACAAAAAATAAATCGCGTGGTTAGTCGCAGCCGTACGAGCTGGCTTATCCGTAGGATTCGTTGATTAAATCGACTGATTAATTAGTCTTCCTGGATGATTCTGTCACTTTGATCACCTGGATCAATGGCGTCAAAACGTCACAAGTTACCTCCGGCTGGCGACTCACACCATGCATCAAATATAAACTAATTAAGTTCAAACAAATTACCAGATTGCCGTGCAAATTGGCGTAGTTAACGAGTGCGCAGTCACTGTCCAGATTAGATTCCCATCAGATATTAGTTGAATTGGCAAGTTTATAAATTGAAAAGGACATTTCATTTCATATAGTTAATAATACACTGCAGGGTACCGCACAATGCATGCATCTAGCTCGACACAGACACACAGTATATTTCTTAATTAATTACATGTTGTGGCCTATCAAGTTCGATAATTATCTGATCAAACCTAATTGGCTAATTGCTATACATATATATAGTAGTTAAGCGCCAACTAATGCACACTAAACTACTGCAAGTAAAGTTAAGTCCATGGTTGTCTATCCGCTAATTCCGAGATTATAATAGCTAGCACCATAAACGACAATGTTGTGGTGGCTATAAGTCGATCTCGCAAGTTGTATACTTTTCATGCATACAGTAGTAACTGTTATAACTAGGAGAAATTTTATAGTCCTTAAGAAAGTATAGGTACCATATTTTTTAGTGTTAACTTTGATACCTCTCGATGCATGAGGTATTAGGATGTAGCAAAATTAATACTAAAAAATATGGTACCTCCTCAAATACTATAAAATCACTCTATAATTAGGGTTCTGCATTAAGGTCAGGAGGTGCCAAACTGTAAATAAAATGGAGCTAATGAATTAAGAGAAAGTTATCGTTTTTACCACTAAAAATCTCTATTCTTTCGTCTAACACTCCATTTATGCCCTTTTCATTTTTCATATGTATCGGTTGTAGAGACAAGAACCGGTACATATAAGTCCATTATTTATATCAGTTATTGTTATAAATCGATGCAGATAATAGATGCTAAAATAATTCCACGATGCGTGAGAGCTAGCATCATCTATACCGGTTTGGTAATATTTAGGTATCAGTTTTTGAATCAACACAACCGCTTATTGTACCATCACTGACAATCTCATGCTACCAATGTTATTACAGACATCACATATGAGTTCAATTTAAAAAATTGTGCCATTTATACAGTAAAGGTTCAACTTATATATCACATATTTGACACCATTTGTTAATTAAGATGGGTCATATATATATAAAGCATGATCAGTTGCATGTAACTTGTCGATACCCTCCTAAAATATACAATATGCTCAGCTGTTATTTGAAAGTCTCTACATTGATAAAGAAATTTTTTGAAGTGTTCAAAATAACTATTATACAAAAAAATATGGAAATATATCCATATGATAAAATGAAAAAATATCAAATGGATTTTATATTCCGTACAAATTACTAAATGTCTAACTGGTGTCTGGTACAACACCTATGTGGAATTAAATATTGTAGAAGGACTTAATTAATTGGTACATGAAGTCTAATCAATCTAGAGAGAGCACGAGCATGCACATCCGAAACACCAGACGAAAAAGAGATGGAAACAATAAAAAAATATTCATTAAAGAAACACTAGTAGCTTGCATGCAGCTTATTATTATATATGTCTTCTCTTAGGAAGGTATGCATCTTAATTTTAAGCATAGGATACCTTTCCGGGTTTTATGCACGTGAAAATAACATTATTAGAACAAATTAAATCCAGACGGTCGTTAGATCATTATTCTTGTATTGAAACATAAGGCCAATTACATAATTTGTACGGATATTTATTAAGCTACATCAAGAACATCTAATAAGTGTTTGACGGACAAAACATATGCATGCATGAAAATGTTGGGAAATGCTTGCTTGATGCCGTGTGAACATCATTTAATTAATCACACATCACTTATATATATAAATTACGCAACAATTAGTAGTAATCAGATATATAAATAAAATATACCATCAATACATTGCCATGCATTTTCATGACCCTAGCTCGTTTGTTAATTAGTTAATTTCTAGATCGATCGGACAGCACTTTTGGAGGCTATAATAAGTTAATCTGTCAGAGTTGTTCATAATTTCGAGGACTGCATTAGCATGGGAGCTTTCTATGAAATATCTGGAAAGAAAAACGCAAATATGGATTAGTGAGCTCGCAGGTCTCTCTAATTAAACAAATGCTAATAAAGTAAATGTTACAAATAAATCAATTCCGCCATATAATTATATTACTCCTGTCTTGTGTCATGCTGCGGAGATCTTCTGGAAAGATATTAATTATTATTAAGAAACTTAAATGCATAGAGTAAATGGCATGTTGAATTTTCTGAAATGTACAAGAAAAATATAAAGTAAATAAAATTTATAACTGGAAATCCTGCTAAATTAATTAATTGTTTCAAACATGCCAATCGTAATATCAAAAGTATTCTATATCCTTGCCTAAGTTGCAACTATAAACAAATAGGAACAATGATAATTTGCGCACCAACAGAGTAAATTAGTAGATACCAATCGAATGTAAGGGTAACAAATCATGTATATATGCTAAACCCTAGGGAACAAATATGTCACACATACATACAGAACAATCACAACTAAAAACATATATATAACTGAAAAATAACAAATATAATTACCATCTATGGACAAAGTTCAATCCTGCCTATAATTGACATCAAACATACAAACATATGTTGCATTTGTCAAGCTACTTGTCTCGTTTGCATGGATCAAGAAAAGGTTTTTGTGGCGAGACCATAATATTGCATTATTTCATATCTCCAGTACACACTCTACAGAATAGTTTACAACATAACATTTAAAGCTAGACAAAATTCTTAGAGACAGCCGATTGCATCTTGCAATACCAACACATCTTTTCGAACATAACTTGATCGATATCTAGCAAGCACTAAACTATTTATTTATTTCACATTCACCAAGCTCAGCAAGCACCAACACCTTATGTTATGAACATGGTGCACCAAACCTCCTATCACAATTCATAGCAGAATTCAACTAGCTAGCACAGACCAGCTGATCCTGCTACAATTGCATCATTCTCCCATATCTCTAGATCTAATGGTCCACACGCAAATATGTCAAGAAGCTCGTGCATGTCTTCATATGCCAACCCTAGTGTATTATTGTCCTGATCTGTCTCTAGGGTATGGTGAGAACCAAGATCAGAACAAACTCCTGCCAACTCTGGTGTGTGCATGTTCCCTAGCGTTTGACCGTAGTCACCAGGATCAGAACATGTTGTAGTTGACAAACTTTGAGGTGTACTTGTTTCAATAACATGGAGCGACGAATCATGGTTCGTGTTACTCTTGCAAGTATGTTGTCCATAGTAAACCACCGTGTACATCATGGTTTCACCAGCGCTGTCTAGTTGCTGCACGGTCTTTGTTGCTTTGCAGTTTTGTTCATGCTTGTAGGTGCATCTATAGTAGCTCCTGCATAATTTGTGTTGCAAATTGTCATTTGTATGTTTGTGTTTCATGACACTTTTCTGTGCCAACTTAATTAGTTGCATGTGTGTGTATGTGGGTGGGTGGGTCTGTATCACTCATACAAAATATATTTTTATAGTCAGACATTTTGTCATTTTTATAGGTGGATATATAATTCACTGTGACATAAAACTTATAAAAATATTGAATTTTCACATGCAGGTGGATAACTACCTATGAAAATCTATTTCTACAGGCGGTTTAAGATTCTGTGGGTATACCTTTGATGGTTTGAGTTGTTAATATTCTTCTGTCCATATTTTCTCCATTGATGGCCGTCATAGTGTGGAACAAGTGTCACATGTGATT
>KE371989.1:122375-132538 GCA_000418225.1 Zizania latifolia
CGAATATCGCCTTTATCTGCTGTTGTTCAGAAATATGGCTCCACAAGCTATAACCACAATAACAACACGCACTCCCTGCATAGCATAGCATAGATTCAACTGCAAGCAGTTAGCAACTCAGTGACCAGCTCTGTAACAGCAGACAGAACGGCAGGTTTGAGAGGAGAGATCAACACGCTGACTTGCCTGGTTGATCAACCACCCATCAACCACCGGAAAGCCATCACCTCGAGCAGAAACCACCGCGTTTTTTCTTTTTGCATCACTCGTGCCCTGCTTCACAAGTTTGACAGCGTGAGAAATTTGCATATATCTTTTTTATCGGCTAGTTATTATCTCCGCATCACTAATCAAGAGTACCGTAAAAACATTTTTAACGCTTGAATGAAATGAGATAAAGTGTTGAGATTTATTATACTGCCAGTAGCCGAACTATACGGTAAAATTGCTCAAATCTGTTAGTTTCATACCTGATCTTCCATTCCTCCTTGCACATCCAGACTCTTGATATCAACCTGTCCTATGAACGCATTCGAATCCGTGGTAGGTTCAAGCTCAAGAAGGTCTTTCAGCTGCCTGCTTGCAGTAGTGATACAAACATGGGGGTGCATATGTTCAAGCAAACAAGGTCCGATGGGGGATCGCTTCTTGGCTCGGTTTTGACCTGTGATCATCATCTCTGCACTGTTCAGCTCATCACTCTCTCTGGTGCTCGGCCTGTTTGCACTGTCACGGCTACTGAACTTTCGTCTTCTGCCTTCGGATGCATTTGATCTTTTGCTGCTGAACAAGACGTGATGCTTCCCTGACCTGGAACTGAAGCTTTTGTCACCAGCAGGAAGCTGCACTTTGCCTGACGGCCCAGCCACTAGAGCATCCAGTGATGCAGTGGGAGTAGATGACGCATCTGAATTCTGGGTGGAATTATCTGAAGAAGCAGGCATCCCTTCTAATGACCTTTCTGATCTGATCCTCGTCAGCGAATTGGGACCCTGCAAGACTAGGGAAGGCTGTGTAAATGGTATATTTTATGGTTTTGTTCACTGTAATGTTACTGGTGCATTGCTCAAAACGTTTAAAAGAACAAAATTTTCAGACCTGTGAAGAGCTGCTTTGAAATGCAGTTATCATTTGCTTCACTGCACTGCTTGATCTACTCTCCAGTTTCTTGGAGTCAATGGGATCTTCAGACCTTGGACTGTTTCTTCCAACACTCTGCACTGGTGACTCTCTTGTGGCCTTCTCCTGCAAACCATCCAGTGACATGCTCTTCCGAAGTGTAGGTTCATCTCCTTTGCTAGGAATGTTGGAGATGTATTTTTCCACGGGCTGTTTAGACGATGGGCTGTCTGAAAAATTTCAAAGTCACCTATAAGAAAGAAAAGTTGTGATGCCAATTATACATTTTATTGGCTATTAAATTTCACACATTAGCATTCCAGTTACATAGATCATGACAACTAATGTGCTAAGATATTCATGGGCATATCCAAATTCCTAAACCAAAGTCAGATATTTGGACAGTATTTTGCTTTGCATGTTACCTTGAGAAAGTCCAGAGCCGTCAGAGAGCAGCTCTTGCTGCTTTCTTTTCATTGCAGAGTTCCTCTAAATAAAAGCAAAACAGTATAAACACAAGCTCGATACTCAGATTGAGCTAGAATTTTGTTCATTTCATCCAACCAATCAAAAAAAGAAATTGTTTGTTGAATTAACATGGAAATAGCCTGAAGAGAACCACATTACCATTTCCTGGACCCGCTTGCGGTCCTCATCACTGAGTAGGAACTGCAGCCTGAGAATAATGCTTCCTCCATTGTCAAGACTGAAAACAGCATCCACAGTTCCTGACTCAACAACTGCTTTTGTCTTCAATTCTGTACATGTGGTGATTTATGGGACATTAAGAAAGGTTTGCGCTGTCTAATTAGAAGAAAAAGGGCAATGAACCAATTAAAAAAACCTGCTTGTGATATCAATATCCTCTCTCCATTGTAAAGCAGCATCACCATGCTCTCACGAAGTGATGTAACTGGGCTGCACACATGACACATATAATTAGTGACACAGGCTGAAAATTTTCTTTGTATACGACTTTACGAAAAGAAAGCTCACAATGCGAATTCGTCTTGTCCGATGTATCCATTGTACTCTCTATTGCCCAAGGCAACTGCATCCATGAAGGCCAATGATGCTGTTTATATGCAAAGTCGCAATACTAATATACTATCAAGTTTTATCAATACAGCAGACAGGGAGATCCAAACCTTGCAAGAACAGTGGAGCTATGGCTGGTGGTTGAGTGACTGCATATAGCAAGATTCAGAACAAAGTCAAAGTCATGTTCTTCCAGTAGAATATTCTGAGCATTTTTCTTCAGACATTGGTGCAGATGTAGAAATCGTCAGAGCAAAAATACCTGAGACATGGATGCTACCAGGCATCGTCCCTGAGTTCCTGCTTGCTGCTGCTGCTGCTGCTGCTTAGAAGTTAGAAGCCCTGCAGTTCTAATCTTCCAGAGCATGAGAGAAGAACAGCAGCTGGTGGATATTGTTTGGAAAAGTAGGACTTCTGGTCTGTCTATCTGTAACCACTGGTTCTGCAGCTGGGAATGAGGCCATTGGAAGAGTCTGTATTTGGCTCCTAGCACTCTCATCACACATGTACACCCAACCATTGAGAGTGCATTATGGCCATATGGTTGCCAGAATTTCTCAGTCAGATTGGACCCAGTTGCAGCCTCAACAATTCCTTTGGATCAAAGCTGACCATAGATAAAAGAAGATTATGCTGATAATATGGCAATCGATGCGCTCGCACATCGCACCCTAAACCTTAGGTACTCTGTTTCATATTGTAAATCGTTTGAGTTTCTCGTAAGTCAAACTTTTTAATTTTGGCCAATGTTGTATAAAAACATACCAATAATTGTAATATCAAATAAGTTTTATTAAATACATTATAAAATATATCTTCATTAATAGCTTATAAGCTGAGACTAGTGACCGAAGTAAAAATAATAATTTTATGGTAATACTTTTGTATCCATATTTTTTAGCGTTATAAAAGCCAATTCTGAAAAATAGAAAGTGTCACAAAACTCTTAAATTAATTCTAAAATTTAAATTTGATTACACACTTATAAGCTTATAGTCCATCTCTTTGCTCTCCAGAGTCAGGACTCTTGGGCAAGAGCATCCAGAATAGCTAAAATTCAAATTTTAATTTTAAATTTTAATTGAGAAATTTAATTCCTCCAAGTCGGAACACACTAGCAGGATGCAAAGATAAAGACAAGGTAATAACTGCATGGATAAATTTTTTTAGAAGGCAACAGCTAGTTAATCTCAGTAAGAACACTCAAGCATAAGGTTGGACCGGAGGTATTACGCGTTTGTTACTGAATTTCACTGCATCCATGTGTAAGCTTATACAGAATAAATTAAGAAAAATGTCCATCTGATCAAGAAAACACATGGATGTGCATCATCAGATGAACACCAAATTCAATCATCCATATCCATTCACACTCAGTCATGCGACCTATCCCAAATCAATCATCAGATGAACATCAAAATCAATCATCCATATCTATTCACACTCAGTCATGCGACCTATCCCAGATCAATCATGAGATGAACAGGACCTAGCACATGAAATAGATCCGTCTCTAGCAACAAAGGCCTTCATTTGAGACTTTATACAGCATACAAGACGAAAATTAGGATCTTCCGACAAAACAGACCATATTACAGTCTCTACTAAACTACTACCGTGACACAAATGTACAATAAAACTACACAAAAAGAAATGATCAAAATCACAAACAATCTTTTTTACTTGGCTTATTATCAGCCTTAGCAAATCCTTCATGGCAATACAGGCCTACAAGCATGCTAATTACCTGGCAATATATGTGTATGTGCATATGAAACCATCTGAGAGCCCAGACTACTAACTAAAATGACCCATCTATGAGAGGCTCGTGCGTCCTCTTGACCAAGAACAGTGAATCGTAGACAAGCCCAGCAAGGGGCCCACCGATCAGCGGGCCAAGCCAGTAGACCCAGTGGTTGGTCCACACTCCAGTGGCCAGTGCAGGCCCAAATGACCGGGCCGGGTTCATGGACGCTCCGGAGAAGTTACCGCCGGCTAGGGTGTTGGCCCCGACGATGAGGCCCGTGAGCAGCGGGCCAAAGCCCGGCACCGAGCTCCGCGGGTCGAGGATAGTTGCGAAGACGACGAAGAGGAGGGAGAAGGTGAAGATGGCCTCCATGACCAGGCCCTGGATGGGCCCTATCCCTGAGCCCAGAGCGTGCACCGGCGTCACCTGCATTGCACATTTGGAGAATTGGTTAGCCATTGAAATGGTATACTTATCGTGTTCAGGTTACAGTTGAGAACCACATATGTTTGAAAAGAACAGGTATCCAGATGATGAGGTGGCCTTAAATTTGTATTATTTACACACAGATAATATACATCTATCTTGACTAAACAGAAAAGGTAGGATTATTTTACTTGGTGTCTCCTACATGTTAGCTCTTGAACCTTTCTTTATACTAGCTCTACCACTTTTCAAGGGTCAGTTTTGCTAACAGCTTGTATAGCTTTGCGTGCAGTGCAACTACAAGCAAGCCCCGCTAGAATTGAGGGACCGAGCTAACCTGTGTGAAATTATGGATTGGAAGAGAGATACCGCTCTGTTTGTATGCATTAGGATAACTTCTTGTTAGAGGAAAGTTATTGCAAAAAAGAATTTGTTAACTATGTAGACTTTGCCAGGCAGAGGATACGAGATTTTTCACAGTTGTTATCCACAACCAGCTTTAAAAAACAGCGTAACTACTGAATTTTCCTCCAAAATATTTCAGTAAACTGATCACTGATTCATAGCATAGCCTGTGAAGCTAACCAGACACAGCCCAACTCAAGTTTATCAGGTAAATTTTCAGTATACCTACTAGCTCATCCGGTCCTAGAAAAGCTAACCAAAATAAACTGAGGACATCGTCCCAAACATAGCCCAGCCCGCGAGTTCATGGCCATGGACTGACACATCAAGAGTCCAAGAGGACGACATAATTCCAAGAAAAATTCAACCTTTTCCTCCTCCTCCTTTATCGGATCCTGGTTTTCACATGAAAAAAAAAATTAACAGTGGGAAGGAGATGAGTTGTGTACCATGCCGCCGGTGAGGTAGCGGAGGAGGATGCAGGCGAAGGAGGAAGCCAGCAGCTGCGCCACGATGTACAACACCGACCTGAACGCCGTGATGTGGCCGCGCGCCAGCAGCGCCACCGTCACCGCCGGGTTCAGGTGGCCGCCGGACACGTGGAACCCCGCCGTCACCAGCACGCCCGCCGCCAGCGCCTGCGCGATCGCCACCCCTGCCAGCGCCGCCATCGGCATGGCCGCCCCCGGCACCTCCGGCGCCCCTGAGCAACGAGCCAACTACGATGAGAAAAGAAAAAAAAACTTCCTTTTTCACGAAAAAAAATCACCGGTTCGACTGTACCAGCGGCGGCGGCGGCGCGTACCTGCGGCCATGGCGGCGGCGACACCGGTGAAGACGAAGATAAAGGTGAGGACCAACTCCGCCAGCACGGCGCGGACGCAGCCGGGATCGGCGACCTCCACGTGGTCGCACGAATCCACCGTCTTGGCCATGGACGGATCCAAAGCTCTCGCCTTTGAGCAAGAAGAGGATTGGGGAGGTAAAAAAGATGAGAGATTGCTCGTCAATTCGATGGAACCGGCTCCTCTGACGTTTCCAACTGGATTGGGGAAAAGCGCAGGAAAAAGTGCAGCCAGCTTTTTTTTTTCTTTCGGCAATGGTGGGTCACCGCGTGAGGGCCGGAGTGATGAGGCCTGCCTCCTGCCCTCCTCTGCTCCCTCCGTTTTTATAGCGAATTAGCGACGAGCTCCAGTGAGGAGGCGACTACGGAGTGTGTCTCTGATAAGGTGGGCAATCGGGTTTTTTAGTGTGGTTTTTTGTTATAATAAATTTGTTTTTTAAAAAAAAAAAACTGAACAGTTGATTAGAACAATTAAAACCAAAATATTTCGGTTTGATTTTTTTTAGTTTTCGGTTTTAACCGAATATGTCACGACAACCCTTTTAAATTATCATTTAGTAAGGAGATAAATTTTAAACTACATTAAAGTTTAATATATCAACACGAACATTAGAAATTATAAATCTTTTGGTCGTCTGAAAACTAAATTTACTTAAAATAAAAACTGACTTTTTAAAAAAAATTTACTGAAATTTTTTAAGTTCGGTTTGATTTTTATGGTTTATTTCTGCCCAAGTGGTTGAGGTTTCTCCATCGTTCCGACAAAGATGTGGCTGCGAAATGGCTGCCAAGAAAGGGAAATCCATTACACATTTGGATGTTTTATTGCCAGTAGGATAATTAAACTGAATCGCCAGAAATGTCTCTAAATTACTTTTATCGACGTCACAATTAAGTTGGTTTGTGTATTGGTACAGATGCTACATGAATTCGATCCGATCGTTGAGGGTCCGTTTAATTTCCGGTCTGTCTAAATTTACTAGAAATTAACGATTTATTGTCCTTAAGATACTTATTTAATTATATTATTAACTTAATATAATAACACGTGAGACCATCTAAAACAATAACACGATCAAACATGTTACTCTAGTATTATCTAATAAATAAAAGTTTATTTATGGTGCCATGTTACTCAACGGATTTCTGTCGGGAAAAAACATCCTGCGGAATCTCTAAAACACATTCCAAGCTAATTTGACAATCTCAATCCATCCGCACAAAATAAAATTAATCGAGATTCTAATCTGCAAAACTAAACATCCATTACTTAGCAGCAAAGCCATGCCCAACCTGAAGAACTCTTCCTTCCGGATGGCCTACTCGCTGCTACACGTCGGTCTCAGTGAGTGACTTTTATGGTCCACGTCACCATCCACAATTGATTTAAAACAAGAAAAGCAAACGAAACGAGCTGACGACTGATTAGTGAGCAGCAGTGGTGTGCTTTACGACAAAACAAAAGTTTCTGAACTCGTTAATTAATTATACATGGTCCCTTTCTTATCTCCCGGGTAATCTAAAGTGAAATTGTCGTCAGATGCAAGTGTTTAGTCAAAGATTATTATATATGGTTACAACAATTAAGAAAACTCAGGCACATTTGATGTGACATGTCACTTACTCACTCTGCAAGTGCAAGTGGCTATATATTTGAGCTGGTTTTGTGAGAGTTCGTAGAGGATGGGTACGTTAGTACGTATGGTGCAGCGCGTGTACTCCAGATATTTAGGAACAAAATATCTGGTGGTAATTAGCGTTACACATATGTCGTCAGATTTGCTAGTGATGACAAGGCTCCACATGACGTTTCATTGGTCATAACTCATACGTACGGGAAATAATTAATTAATGCTGTTGACGTAATCTAGAAATACGCAACAGATTTTAGCGATTAGAATCTCGAAGGGTTAGAAGTGAAGACAGGGGTTCGAACTCTGCCCAAGGCCTCCGAAACGGATAATAACCTTCGTGCAGGAGTAGTATTAATTAAAACTATCAGTGTCCCCCCATCTCCTTGTAAGGAGGAGGATATTTATAGGTACAACATAAACAGGATGTTACTAAACTATCCTCTACTTACAACCGACTATAACAGTGATATACAAAGGATTATACAGGGATAACATGGTAAAATACCGTATGAACACCATAAAATTCATGTCTTGTTAGAGAGGACTGGAACCCCTGGGAAGCCCTAGGCCGAAGGAAGGCCTCAGGCCGAAGGGGGGCTTCCCAGGATAGCCTCGCAGCCCCTGGGAGGCCTTAGGCTGAAGGGGGCTTCCCAGGTTGGCCTCGCAGCCCTGGGAGGCCTCAGACCGAAGGAAAGCTTTCCAGGTTGGCCTCGCAGCCCATGGAAAGCCTTAGGCCGAAGAGGGGGCCTGTGGAGGGCCCCACAGCCCCTGGGACGCCCCAGACCGAAGGAAGGCCTCAGGCCGAAGGGGGGCTTCTCAGGTTGGCCTCACAGCTTCTAGGAAGCCTTAGGCCGAAAAGGGACCTACGGAGGGTCCCGTAGCTCCTGAGAAGCCCTAGGCCGAAGGAAGGCCTGCGGAGGGCCCCGTAGCCCCTGAGAAGCCACAGGCCGAAGGAAGGCCTCAGACCGAAGAGAGGCTTGCTAGGATGACCTCGCAGCCCCTGGGAAGTCCCAGGCCGAAGGGAGGCCTACGGAGGACCCCACAGCCCATGGGAACTCTAGGCTGAAGGAAGGCCTTAAGCTAAAGGAAGGCTTCCCAGGTTGGCTTCGTAGCTCCTATGAAGCCTTAGGCCGAAAAGGGGTCTGTGGAGGGCCCCGCAGCCCCTGAAATGCCCTAGATAGAAGGGAGGCCTGTGAAGGGCCCTGCAGCCCCAGGCCGAAGGGAGACCTACAGAGAGCCCCATAGCCCTTGGGAAGCCCCAGGCCGAAGGAAGGCCTACGGAGAACCCCGCAGCCCTTGGGAAGCCCTAGGCTGAAAGACGGCCTCAGGCCAAATGGGAGCTTCCCAGGTTGGCCTCGTAGCCCCTGGGAGGCCTTAGGCTGAAGGGGGGCTTTCTAGGTTGGCCTCGCAGCCCCTGGGAAGCCTTAGGCCAAAGGGACTTGCAGAGGGGTCGTAGCTCTTGGGAAGCCCCAGGCCGAAGGGAGGCCTTGCGGAGGGCCCCACAGCCCTTGGGAAGCCCTAGGGCGAAGGAAGGCCTGCGAAGGGCCTCGCAACTCCTGGAAAGCCTTAGGTTGAAAAGGGGCCTGCAGAGGGTCGCGCAGCTCCTGGAAAGCCCCAGGCCAAAGGAAGTCCTGCGGTGGGTCCCGCAGCCCCTAGGACGCCCTAGGCCGAAGGAGGGCTTCCTAGGTTAGCCTCGCAGCCTTCTTTAGAGGTATGCTTCGAAATTGATTATGGAGGTTGTGGTAGAGAGATTAATTTAGAACTAGGTTCCCCACGGACGGTGCCAACTGTTGGCGTAATCCAAAAATACGTAACATATTTTAGTGTTTAGAACCTCGAAGGGTTCGAAGTGAAGACAAGGGTTCGAACTCTGTCCAAGGCCTCCGAAACGGATAATAACCTTCGTGTATGAGTATTATTGATTAAAACTACCAGTGTTCCCCCCTCTCCCTTACAAGAAGGAGAATATTTATAGGCACAACATAAATAGGATGTTACCAAACTACCCTATATACAGAGGATCATATAGGGATAACATGGTAAAATATCGTATAAACACCATAAAGTTCGTGTCTTGTCAGAGAGGTCTGGAACCCCTGAGAAGCCCCAGGCTGAAGGAAGACCTCAGGCCGAAGGGGGGCTTCCTAGGTTGGCCTCGTAGCCCCTAGGAAGCCATTGGCCGAAAGGGCTTTCTAGGTTGGCCTCGCGGCCCTTAGAAGGCCTCAGGCCGAAGGGGGGCTTCTCAGGTTGGCCTCACAGCCCCTAAGAAGTTTCAGGCCGAAGGGAGGCCTGTAGAGGGCCCCACAACTCTTTGAACAGCCTAGACCGAAGGAAGGCCTCAGGCCGAATGGGGGCTTCCCAGGTTGGCCTCACAGCTCCTGGGAAGCCTTATGCCGAAAAGGGGCCTGCGGAGGGTCCCGCAGCTCCTGAGAAGCCCCAGACCGAAAGGAGGCTTACAGAGGGCCTCACAGCCCCTGAGAAGGCCCAGGCCGAAGGGGGGCTTCGAAGCTGGTGAACATGTTTGAAGACACCATGCTTCGAAGGGGGCTTCGAAGCAATCTTCTAGTCAGAGTTCAGAAGTCCTCGGAGGGTGTTTCGATATTCGATGTCTTTTGATCAGCTCTTGATCAATCGTTAAGTACAGTAGGAGTCATTTTCCACAACAAATGCGTATATTTTTCTATATTAAATATGATCATGTTATACTTATAGCAAATATTTATGTAAGGGTATATGAGTCTATTAATCTTTTAATCAGCAAAACGTTAATAATCTAGATGATGGAGGAGAAGGAGGGGGGAGAGATAAACTCGATGGTGACTACGACGGAGTTCTGACGAATTTGTAGCAAGCTGTAGCGAGTGGATCGCACTAATCCTTCGACTTATCCACTGCGTTTGCAAATTACGGCTGATTAGGTTGATCTGATCCCTCGATGGTTGTTAGCCGG
>KE371989.1:149698-170428 GCA_000418225.1 Zizania latifolia
TTTATCTTTAAAATTTTCTATATTTTCTATAAATGTTTCTATATTTTATGTAATTTTTAAAGCCAATTAATTTTCGATACAAACCGATCAATAACCGTGACTAAACAATAAATCGGAAGTAAATTGACATCGATAACTAGTGGTTATCGCTTGAGATTACCAGTTCAAACCGAATGGTAACCGAGCTAAACCGCTTAGTTGAACAATTTTGAATTCAAAACTTAGAATTTCAATTTTAGTTGATTTACCATACTTATCGGCCGTCCGGTCAAAGACGGCTATCAGTCTTGGAACTGGATTGCAAAGCCTGGGCGAAGGACTTAACGCAAGGGCAAGACTGTTCATTGGAGTCGAGCAAGGAGCTAGCGAGGAAGATCATGGACGGATACATCATACACTTGGGGGATTTGAGAGAGGAAGATCATGTGGTAGCAAAGCAGAAATTAAGAGAGGCATAACAACACCAAAATGAGTCGCATTCTCAACGGAATGAGTCTATCTATTTAGTAACCATTGATAAAACATAAGTTCTATCCGGCTAAAAGTATTCCGAATTAAACATTAATTCCATAGAGATCGAACTAGTATTAGTATAGAAACATTAATAATCCTTTATTCCTGGATGGGCCTAAATGGCCATTACTGGGCTAATTGGCAAACTACCACAAATACTTATCAGTTTTGACCAATTATCTTACTCAGATCAGAGAAGTTCCATCTCAAAAATAATTAAACTAAAACACACGTTATAATATGAAATGAAACAGCATATAGAGTAGGTTCAGTTCGTAGAGGGAAAGAAAATGGAAATAATTAGTGACAAAGGGACAGATAGAAAGACGATGGAATACGTACGTACGTGCGTACGTGCGTTTGTGCGGTAAAGAAAAGCGTAGGTACGTACGACCGTACGTACGGGCGTGTGGGGGTGTAGGCGACACACGCCACGCCCTCTTACGTACGTTTCCGTACCCCCGTCAACTCCACTCGAGTATTAGTTTTACTACTGCCGTTTACGTACGTTCTGCTGGCTTGCTGCTGGTGGTCTTCTCTCCGTATCCTGTATTCTAATAACTCTCGCACGTACTATACGTATCACCTCCGACACTGACCATGAGAGAGACATGGATAGACGTTTTGTTTTCTTACAAGAAAACTACAGCAGTAATGTGGCGATCGAGTTATCAAAGATACTGTAACTTTATCGGCAGCCGACAGGAGCCACGTTGCGAGTGTTGTAGTATGAATTTATACGAGAGAGAAATGAAGAAGTAGAGAATCGAACTCTTATTCTTTATTGATCTATATATGTGTTATATATACATGTTTATATATATATACACGTGTGTGTGTTTATTTATATATGTGTGTATATGTGTGTGCGGTGAAGAGAAAACATTTAAAGCTGTGTCGTTATATAAAATCCTCTGTGATAGTAACTTTATCATTGACATTGAAGATTCATATTTAACTACGTGTGATCATACATCTGTAATATATAACTCTCTCTGTAGTAGCTAGTGTTTGTGACCGTGCAAGGAATTGTAAACAAGATTAATATCTTCGCTAGTTGGCTATTTAGAGTTAAATTATTTTTCTTTATGTTGATTATATGTACCTAGTCCACTAGGATTTATATCTCTTGGTAACGGAGGAATTTTAAATTAACTTTAAAGAATTTATCTAAATTCTAAAAATTCATGTGTTCTAACCAAATTAAAACCCATTAAATCATAAACTTGGCAACAAAGCACTAGCTTGTACATGGTGTTTGCGCCATTTTCAAGCATGTGTAAAAAGATAAGCACACGTGTGTGATCGTGTGGCGGTGAATGTGGCGTGTGTGGGGGTGTGTATCCAAGTGTAATTTAGGGAAAATTACTGCCATGTCATTGCTTATTCTCTAGGCATATCATATGCAGGGGGAAGTGAAAATCCCTTTTAAGAGTAGCTAGGTTGACTAATTGGATATATAATTGCAACATGTATGTTCTAGTGCTTCCAAACATAACCTGTGCAACTTGTTGAGCATATATCTTTCTAGTTGGATTGGTCTCTTCTGATATTTAAATTAAAATAAGCTTCCACAGCAACTGTCAACCAATATTCGCTGGAGCACCAAAACCGTCAGCTGTTAATATCCAGGCTCTCGTTAATAAGATTTAGTTTGAATTAAAAAAATATGGTTTTCACAATTGTGGTTTGAAACATGCATGCTGGAAAAGATATGGATGAAGCTAAGCTTTATTATAATTATTTAAAGGTTAAAACAAATGAATGCTAAATTATCAAGTAAATGGATGAATAGCTTTTGCAGCGTGCATGCATGTCCAATCCTCCTCAGCAGCAAATGTCGGTGAGAGCATCTAACAACAGCAAGTATCTTTTTCAGTTCGGCGTGGACAAACAATGCCACATCTTCAAGCTTTAATTCTGGGGCTGTTACTAACTTTAATTTGGAGGGCCCTGTGCTAAATTTATCGGTCCTGAAAAAAAGTAAATGGCAAAAAAATATTTAGCGATAATTGTAACACAAGTCTTTTTTTCCTAAAAATATAATATTATTTCCCGATAGAAAAATGTATTTGTAAAACAGTATGTGCCCTTTTGATTGAAAAAGCATCACTATTACAATACTCACTACGGGAAATTGCATCTTCACCGAGTGCCAAAATCTTTGCCGAGTGTTTTTGAAAAAACACTAAGCAAACTATAAACACTCGGCGAACAAATTATTTGCTGAGTGTCCTATGAAAATACACTCGGCAAAAAACAAAAAAAACCTGGTGCTAATGGACATTGCGACGGCGTGTTTGCGCAGGCAAATTTTTTTATTTTTTCAGGTTTACTGAGTGTTTTTTGAAAAACACTCGGCAAACCCAAAAGAGGCATTATTTTGTGTGAAAAAATATTTCCAGTCTATGTGATATTTGCAACTTAGTTTAAGCTTAAAAAATTTTCTACACTTAAAATACAATATATCTTATTCCATGTAAAAATTTTGTATTTTTCTAGGTCCGTTTGCTATATTTAATTTATTAATTATGTTTCTAGGATTAAAATTGAAATAGGTGAAATTTGAACTCGAAGTGCCTAAAATAATGAACCAAAAAATATAGAAAAATCATATTCACGTTTTGAGTCTATTTTGAGTTCTTATCTACTAAATTGAAAAAAAAATAAAAAAAATTAGGTTGTAACACTCGATCAGCAACGTGGAGCTTAATGGTTTTTTAATTCTAAAAAAATCAAATGAAGTCTGAAAAACACGAGACTTATCATGGTATTATGATATGATACATAGATGCTGTGATAAAAATTTAAAAATATTTCAAGAAAGTTGTTACATGGGATGTTAAGAAACCAGATATTCTCCGAGGAGGAATTAGGGTTGAGACATGAAAAATTTATTAAGTGTGTTTCTATGATTTATATTGGAATATGTCAAATTTGAACTGCAAGTGTATAAAATAATGAAAAAAAATTGTAAAAAAAAATCTAGGTTGCGACACTCGATCGGCAAAGTGGAAATTGATGGTTTTTTAATTCTAAAAAAATCAAATAAAGTCTGAAAAACATGAGACTTGTCATAGTGTTATGATATAATACGTAGATATTGTGATAAAAATTTAAAAATATTTGGAGAAAGTTATCACGTAGGATGTTAAGAAACCGAAGATTCTCCGATGACGAATTATGATTTAATGAAGGAATGGGTTGGGTTTAAAAGCAAATTGACGATTAAATCTTCTTTTGAACTTGAAACTTTTTCTACAATCAAAATACAATGTATCTTATCCAATGAAAATTTTTAACACTTTTCTAGATCAGTTAGCTATTTTTAGTTCATTAATTGTATTTCGAGGATTTAAATTGAAACATGTTAAATTTGAACTGCAAGTGCATGGCGGGGGGACTCTAGCTCTTTTCTCTTCTATAAAAACAAGACCCCCCTAAATCCCAATAATAAACTAAATTATCCGAAAAAAATTATATTCATGTTTTTGAGTCTATTTTTAGGCAATATCCACTAAATTTAAAAATGTTTCACAAAATCTGTCAAGCAAAAAAATAAAAAACATGTTTGCCGAGTGCTAAATTTGAGGCACTCGGCAAACAAAATTTTTTACCCGGCGCCAATTTTTTTGTGCTCAGCGCTATTTTTTTCAAAATTGGCACCAATTTTTTAGCCCACATATTTTAAATAGTGATGTACTGTTCCCCTCCTCCTAGCTACCTTTGGCTGGCCGCCGCCCTCCTCCCTCCTCTCGCCGTCTCCCTCCCCTCACCGCCGCCCTCCGTCGCCCCTCTCTATCATGCTCGCCGACCTCCTTCCTCCCCTCATCGCCGCCCTCCGCCGTGTCGCCCCAGCGCCCCATCGCCCATCGCGCCGCCCACCCCATCGCCCGTTGGCCATCGCCTCGTCGTGCCATAACACCCCGTCGCCCCTCGTCGTGCCGCGCCCGCCGTGCCTCGTGGCGCCCCGTCGCCCCTCGCCGCGCCCCTGTTTTTTTATTTTTGATTTTCTTGTTTGCCAAGTGCTAAAATTCCAACACTCAACAAACAGTTTGTCACGCTACTGTTAGTTGTTTTTTTTCGTCGAGTGCCAAATTTGACACTCGACGAACCCCTGTTCGCCGACAGCAGGTTCACCGAGTGTTTTCTGGGGTTTGCCGAGTGCTGTAGATATATCTAAAACTATCAAACTTAACTAATTAAGCTCTACCAAAGTCATATTAGAATACTTGTACTACTTCAACAATTTCAAGATGTGGTTAACAGACTAGTCAAGAACTCAGAAATTAAAATAATTATCTAAATGCGAGAAACACGCTAGACAAATGACTGAAGCATTTCAAAAACGTCAACGTGTGTATAAAACACACATATACATATATTTATGAATGATTTTTAGGGTAAAACAATTTTAGGGTGAGAGTTTTGGATGTGGAATGATTGTTGTTGGCAAGAGGAAATGATAGCAAAATATTATGTAAAAAATGGTGCCCTTAATTTGTGCAGGGTGAGCATGCACGCTAGCTGCACATGCTTAATATATAGGGGCATGCTTTAGTTTAGAGTTGGTAAAAAGCTTAAGATCCTTGAAAAGATTAAGACTAATTATTTGAGCATAGAATCTAGGCTATAACTGTCTATTTTCTTCGTCGTGATCGATTATATATAATGATATATTCTTCTACAACAAATACAGGGAGATAACTATTGCAATGGGACTCAGATAAAGATAGTGTTTAGCATGTGGAGCAGCTCTCCATTTTGGTAGGAATTAGGAGAGCAATGAACAATAGGTTAATTACACATTTAGAAAAGAAAAAAAATCAAATAATGAAAGGAAAAATAGAGAAAAGGTCCTATCATCTTATTGTACATCTACTGTGATTGACCAGCAACAAATTTTGCACCAGCAATGTTGTGCCCACCCTAGGTTCCAACAAGCTTGGGTCCCTGTTAATAAAGTGTAGACACAGTAGGACAAGTGATGAGGCATCACTACTATAGACAAGCATCTAGCTAGCCTTGAATTCGTTGATGGAATGTAGTGAGGAGAGCGTACGTGTGCGAATTTTTGGATTTGCAGTTGATGCATGGATTTTCTTTTGAGATATTCGGTAGTTTTATTTCAGCAGGGCTGTCCCAAAATATTCTGGAAATTTTTTTGGGCCTACGCCAAACTCTAAATAGAGGCTAGACGTGAATCGAAAGAATATCTTATAATCACGGTGTGGTGTGCAGTGGTCTCAGTTACGATGATCGGAAAATAATACGTCGAGTAGATTGAACATTGTGTAACTAAATAGACCAACTTATGTTACAAAACTGAACAAATCAAAGTTTATCTAGAAAATATACTTACTTGACGCTCTTTACGGTCGAACACCTCACACATGCTAAGAGATGGGCCTGGTTTCATGTCACAGAGAAGGCTCAAGAGAGATTTTGCGGCAATGTAGCAGTGTAAAAATTGACATGATTGTCACGTCATATAGATCAGATTCCCTTTTGATCGAAAAACGTCCAGTATACTGTGTACTGCCTTTAAATATCGCATCAATTGGTGCCACCATGATCACCGGTAATAATCGAGACGCTTGAGGAGGGAGAATTTAGTTTCTAAAACCTTTTAGAAAAATGAGGCTAGGGAGAATAACCAAAGTATTTTAAGAGTATTAAATCATCAAATCTCTCGTAACATAAAAAATATTGTAGTGTGAGCTTGTAAATGGTTATTGTGACCTAATGTGACGTGCCCTGCTCGCAGAATACTCAACACCAAACGCATGCACCCAAGGAGTCAAGGAAGGGGATTTGTCAAAATGAATCCTGCTCGACGGCACTGATGATATAGTCCGCAGGCAGGAACTGACAGCGAGGTCACCAAGTTAAGGACCCTACGAGGAAAATTTGCTGGTTTTCAAGTCTCGCAAGAGATCGTTTTGACAAAACCCCAACACAAGGTGAACTGACCACTGACCAATGGCATCATGATCTTGTCCATCACCACACCTCTATCAGAGCTCATCCGAAGAAGCTACCGTTTTCGACTGATCGACGGCCAGGGCGCCAGGAACAAGCTCTTCCGGAGCTTGCATTCAAGCTTGAGCTCATAGAGGTAAATGGTCATCGATTCTGGCTTGTCGCCATCGTGCCTAGCCGGGTTACTACCCTGCTTTGTTGGGTGTACTACTATCAAGTGCAGATCATGCAATACACCATCTCCTGAGTCCTGCCAATGGTTCACACAGTTCAGGCAAGTGAGCTCAGGCTACCACATCACTCATGTCTACCCCCTGGTTTGAAATTCAACAGCGGTGGTCCAAAGTTTCGAGTAAAAAGGGAGCTTCACATCGTACAGCACTTTGCTAGTGCACCCAGCACCTGGGGCACTTGACAGGGAACCGGTAAAGGGGGCATGGCATCTAGCTGACGCAGCTAAAACTCTCAGGCAGGCCATGGCACAGCTGAGCCAAAAAGCAAAAGATGCAAAGATTTGACCCTGGTTTGACAGATTTACCGATCGATGCTCGTCAAAACTCGAAAGGTTCGTCTTTTTAATGCTAAGACGATCAAGAAGCCCCCGGATCTTCGACCCGATTATTGACTCCAAAACAAGCCCCAGGCGAGAGCGAGTTGGGCTTGGCTTTTCGGTAGATTCATCATGCTCTCCATGAGCCAAGGGGGGCATCACTGATCACAGGTCTGCATTGCACAAAACAAAAGATGAAGCCCCTTAAGGAAAGAAAAAGTAAACGTCCGAATTAAAGATTGGACATGACCACTCCGGCAAGAGCAGAGAACTCAAATTTCCATCTCATGCCGCAATTGCTTTGGCCAGGAAAAGCCTCCCTTTTGCTCTTCCTTTCCCGATCATGGCAGACATCTCACATCTGCCCTTCCGCAACCATGTGCCCAAGCCCTCTCCTGTGAGCACGCATGCCACTCACGTGTCTCCTCATCATTGGAAGAAACCATTCGATGCAAGAATCAACATCACTACCGTAACACCAAACAGAAAATCACCAACTGGGTTACAATTTGGACAGTCTGAAACCCTGCTTTGAAGCACACAGATGCAGAGCTAGGCAGCCAATAATGTGCAAGAGCACAGCTTCTCGGTATTATAAAAAAGAACACCTGGGAAGGGCTTGCAGCACTGCAAAATCTTCAGAAAGCAGCTGACTTCTCATTCACTAGCTGCCGTCAGGTACACTGATACCGAGGCACTGGAGTCATGACGTAGCAACAGGTGATTGGCTCACTGGTAGGGTTGCAACAGCATGCCTTCAGAGCTATTGTAGCACAAACCACAGCAGTGAGGATCTTCTGCGCAAGAATATCAAAGTCTAACAATAATAGAAGCAACGAGGCAACCCAAAGGAGCGCATCCCGATCACACATTCAGGAAAAGGTAAAATGGTATCATGAAAAGGTTCAATTAAGTCAAAACTTACATGAGAAACAGCTCTTCTATCAACAACAGTAACTAACATTGTGCTAAACAGTTTTGGTTGCTGTGGTAAATTTGACAACTAGAAACTAGAAAGTAATCCATGCCCACCATTGGCTTTCAACCAGTTTTTAAATGCCATGCCCAGCGTTGCTAATTGCACAACTGACTTTCCTATAAAACTTTAAGCAGCGTCTCATCCGTGCCATTGTCAAATGGTTACATAAATAAAGGTCTCGTCAAAAGTGAAACGAACCCTAGCAGGCTAGCACTAGAATCAAAATGACAAAGAAAGGGTGCTGACTAGGCCCCAAAATTCACCTGCCCTATGTTGAGCCCTCACTTACCTCCACTTGTCGTTTAACTCCTTTTTCTCAGACCAAATCCAAGTAAAAATAATTGCAGCAACCAACGCAACAATTGTGATTAGCAGAAGTGCATAGCTAAACTCATCAGTTAGTGAATCATAGGTTCTTGATGGAGCAAGCCTAGTATAGAAAAGATCCACACCATAGGTGAAAACAAGAGTAGTTGACTCCAATTTTGAAGGAATAGCAACAATTCCTCGCAGGGCTTCCACTTGGAGTGAGTGTGTCACATAGGACTGCAAGAGACAAAAAGTGAAATGAGAAGAATGAGCAATGTTCCGTTGGCACAATGTGTGCCAAATTAAGCATAAGTACAAATGGAACTAAAACAATACCCTCACCTTTAATTTCCAGTGAAACTAATGCAGATACATAGCTTTATACAATTTTAAAGAGGACATTGTTGTTTTTTTCTCTTTCAGCAAGAATTTAATAGCATAACAAAAACTTAATGCCCAAACTACTTAACAGATCCACAACGAAGTAATAAACTAGTGCTGTGTGTAAGTTAAAAATGGAAATATTTTTCTTTGATGTTCGCCAAAACAACGCACTTTTCTTTCCTTGTATCGCACAGTGAGCGTATTTGGTATTTGGATATTCTCCGTATCAATGACCTGGTGAATCCTATTAATTAATTGTTAAACAAAACTTCTAAACTAGAAATGATTGATAAATGATCAAGATAAAACTTTCACATTTTCCATTCTGAAATGTTCCCTGTACTATAACGAATACCAATCCCAGCCGTTGAGCACAGACTGGCATATTCTTTTTTTCAGAATTTGGATTTAATAAATTCCTTTGTAAAAGGGAGTCCGAAAAAGTATTTTTTCGATCAACTAAAAAAAAGGCTTGGGAAGCTCGGACTCGGTCAAGATCCGAACAACGACGGAGCACTCAACTACATGTTTAATAAGTAGTTGTCTTTTTCTATTTTGATTTTATTTGCAGAGTTCTGAATGTATCATAAGTGACAAAGTGAACAATTCAACCAATTGTGTTGAGATACCCCAGCATTGAAATTTGAAAAATACTATGTTAGTTTGCTGAATGCTGATACTCAATAATAATGAAGGAAAATGTGTTAGCTCATGATAGATGGATGTGCATCTTTCTTGTGATATTTTATGGTAATTTACATTCAACTTTCACCATCAGTTGACAATTGCTATTAAGTCCCATCATACATTAAAAGGATAAAGATAACACAATTTCTTCTTTCTTTCTTCCATTTTTCCTTAAAAAAGACATCTGAGTCAAAGTGGCCCACAGCAATATGGTCTAGCCCAACCTATTATTGGCATCATCGTATTACCAAATACAAGATAAATAAACCATTGTTTTAAATTTGGTTGTGCCAGATCACAACTTGGTCATGAAAAGATTGTAATGGCTAATCAATATATTTTTATAAAAGAAAAATGCAATAACTACAAAAGCACACATAATAAAATGTGAAGGAAAAATTTGATGAAACAAAGTATGTGCACTAGTTTATTAAATAATGTCAAAACATATTAAATAATAGTTTAGGAAGTGTGTACAAGAATTAGAGACCAAAGGAATATACAGAGGGAATGAGGAAAAAATAAGTTTTGATGAAGACAAAAAATATACCATTGGAATAATAGGCAAAGAATCTGTTAGTGGTATAATGCCCTCTTCTTTCTCTTGTTGTGTGGGATTTACTGAACGCCGTGGATCAACAAAGCGCTTGTCAAGTGCCAAAACCTGCCATATGTTCACAAAATATCATTAAAACATTTGTAATTTCACATTATCTCAAATAGCCAACCATTTTATTGAAGCAAAGATAAAGAAATCTCTATTTCAATGTAACGTTAATCGAGCAAATATATTTCATTATTTAGGAGGAAATAGATTTCGTTATTTAGGAGGAAATAGATTTCGTTATTTAGTAGGAAATGGATTTCGTTATTGAAGCAAAGATAAAGAAATCCCTATTTCAAACCATATGCTTGATTCATCTTACCTTTTATAACCTATGGTCATCTGAAAATTAAGCTTGACCCAAGAATTAGGATTACATTGGGAAAATTACTACTAATTGCTTAAGTCAGGTGATAAGTAAGAGTATTATAAGCAAACAGACTACTCATTTTTGGGTTCTGGAACTAAGTGACTACTTTGTGCATTATCATCAGACACAAGAACTCACAACAGGATCAATTCCATGGCAGTAATAAAAGTAAAAGCATTTGGACAGTGGAACAAATTCTAATAATGGGTAGCAAGTTGCTACCAGGTAACAAATCATGTAAGATCAGACATGAGATGTCAAGAAGCCCAACAATATATATTATCTAGAACGCCCAGCAAAAAAATATTAGTTATAACAGCTGCCAGATGTATGACTCAAAGGAGGTAAGTAACAATTTGAAATTACAACTGAAAACTGCATGCTTTTGTATGTAGTGTTGAATATGGGATGTCTAAGTAGAAACAGATTAACAGAACCTCTCATGACTAGATTCAGATTTACATGGCATAGTGAAAATAAATAACAGAACATACATCAAAATTCCTCCAAAATGGTAGTGCATACGAGACCAATATAATAGCTCCACAATGGCAACAAAGTCCCAACGACTTTAATGTCCATAAGTAATAACTAAATACCAAATGATGGGCAGTTAAAACAAATATGTCCCTTTGCTAACTCTGCAACTACGTCTAGAATGTCCTAAGAAATATTCCAAATGATTAGATTGGTCTTTAATTTGTCGTTTATAGCATCGACAGTCCCCAATGCACATGATTGATCATTGCCTTTTCTAATCATATATTCATAAAAATAACTAAAAATATAACTATACAAAAGTATTTTTTATGACAAATCTATTCATATCATGTTCATATAATAATGTTTTTACATATATTAGTGAATTAATATTTCAAGGTTTGATTGCACGCATTTTAAAACAGCATCCATCTGTATCCAAGTAAACTTAAAAATATTGAGACCAATTTGTTTTCTTAAATGAATCCAGGTGCAATAGTAATTTAAATACTGCAGTTATATTCATACACATATCTTCACGGAGAAAATAAAGCAACTCATGCTACAGAGTAATTCAGCAAAAAACAATAGAAATGATGTGTAATGTGTTGAATTATTTTTATATAAGTTTAACACAGAATGTTGGCATAACAAGACAACAGACCTGGTCACCAATTGTTCCGATAAGCAGCTGTTTGGAAGTTATCCCCTTAGCTGTTTGTGTAACTGTCATTGTTTTCACTGAATGGGTGAAAAAATATGACTGGGATTTCACCATCACCTCAGAGCGGATATAAGAAGTAATTGGTGCTGACAGATTATGTTTCCCAAGTATGAGCTTCAAAACGTCTTTATTGTCCTGTAAGAAAACTTAGTGCAGTTAATACTACCCCATCATAAAGAATGATAAATGAAACTATATAATTAACAATCTGCATAAGTCATACCGCCCTAGATTGATCATATATCTCAATCACTGCCATTTCAAATCTGTGCGCTCGGAGATTGAAATAATGATAGACAACCCAATTCTCACTTACAACCTTGAAACATGAAAGAAATAAGCATGTTAATTTATTAAAGATAACTTTTGAAAATAAGATGCCAAAAATGTGCATGGCCTTCCAGGATATATAGCCTTGCTTTAATAAAAATCTTGAGCATGAAGAGGTAAAGACAGAATGTAACTGTGTCTCAATTCTCAAATTCAAGCATTGCAATTATATTGCAAAGAGATTAAAACAGCATAGAATTGTTTGCCATGCACAAAATGGTGACTGGAAAGGACAAGAAAAAATAAGTACAGTTATACTTACTGCATGAACAGGACCTTGAGCACCATGGTGAGTCACTCGGTGCAGTATGCGTCCAGTGACAGCATCAATAAGATAAGCCACAAGCCAAGCTTCTTCAGGTGCTGCAGATCCAATTTCACTAGCAGCTTTGGGAGATACAGTAGCAACAAAAACTAAGTTCTTCGATAAGTACTTATACATCACATCTTGATCGGCTATGATCTTTGCTTGTGTATGAACAACCTTAAGAATAGAATAAACAAGAAAAGATCATGCAATGATTTATTTTAAACAAAAGTTTGGAGTACTTTCCATTCATAAAGCAGAAAGGAAGAAACTACCAAACCTCATTCATTTTTCGTGTTTCAGTGATAGCAATTCTTTCTGCATCAGAAGGAAAAACAATAGACCATAACTCCTTTGTGCTAAAGCAGTACTCATCATCTGAACTGAGGTCACATGACTTCTGTAATGAGTGCCCTCTGATAACATTTTTCTCAATGTCTACAGTGTAGAAATATGTATTTGGTATTTCATGAAGAAATACATTAATGGCATCTGGAGATCTTGGATATAGATGAGCACGGTAGTGCGAATCAACAATAAGATGAAGTCGCTGCTCAGATGAATCCTTCAGCATCAATGGGATAATTTGGACCACAGAATGGTCAAACTTCAGGGAGTTAAGTTCCTCTCCAGAATACGAATCAAGAACAGAGAGGACACCAGGAGCAGCACTATCTGTTCCAGATCTGCCAACAACAAGTATGGATGGGTTCTCACGCATTACACGGTGATGGGGGACCTGCCACTGATATATTCTCAAGGCAGAAGGCATTTCACCAGATTTGGAAGCCCGAAGGGATGGCAACAAGTTTGACCAGATAATACGTCCATCTCCGGTATGCAGAGCTATCACTTTGCCAGCCTTTGTCAGTAAAATAAGAAGTTTCCTAAATCCATTATGGTCTCTAGTCATCTTATTTTTCTCAGAGTTTTTCAGTCTCAGTGCTTGAATTGCAGCAAGTTCATCAGCGCTTGCAAGCATTAGGGTTCCTTTGAGTTTCAGCATGTGTCCCTATATAAGAAACAAGAGATGCCACATATATTGGAAAAAGGATCATTGGATGAACACACACTATTACTTAACATAGTTCTAACTGAACAAACTTGTACAGAAGACGTCAAGCACATTAATAAATTCTATAGAAATGTCAAAAGATCATAAATTTAGCATAAAATTAGATCCCACTAAGCCTCACTGACAGACTTCTGAAAAAACCTTATGGCTGAAGTTTTCTTCTAAAAAGATTAATTATTCAGAATTACCTTAAGCCATTCAAAGAGATTGTGTTCCACGTTTGCAACTGAGACACCATCCTTTTCAACAGGCAATTCAGAAGTTGTTACATCAATAATTGATGCAAGTCCATCCTCTCTGCTCCAAACAACATTACCTTGTTGGACTAACAAGAGTGAATGATCTTCCAATACAAGCAAAGCTCGAAATCCATGAGATTTATCTGTTCGGATATAATTATTCAAGAAGACCTTCTGAATATTGCCCCTGTGTTGATCTATATTAATTTTTTCCCTAATAACTTCGTTGCTTACATCACTTGTAAATTTGACAATAAATTCAATTTCAGAACCCATATGGCGCACAACGGCAAAACCTTCATCTTTTTCTGTGATTGTTAAAGCATTACTTACGGCAGCTGGTTGTTCAAAGCTCTGAATTACTTCCAACCCATCAATTCCTTTAAGTTTCAGGAGAGAAACAGTAGAAGATGCTTGCAAAGCTATGATACCATTGGACATCAAAGGTAGAAGTTTGACTCTTCCAGATAAGTCTTGAACAAGATCTGAAATATGCACCTTGTTGTAGTTGATGCTCTCACCCTTGAACTCAATAAGAAATAGACCTGACCTGGTCTCATCCAATGCTACCAACACATTGTGAGAACCAAGTATTGTTTCACCACATAATGCACCAGGGAATGACTCTTGGATATGCTTTACTACTTCTCCGGTTTTAGCATTCAACTGATACAAGTTTAGCTTCGACGAACCAGCAATTCCTACCACATATAAAATATCATTCTCAGGTGATTGAAGAACTTGCTTGATTTCTAGGCTGCACAGACATCAGAGTAGAAGTCAATACTGTATTATGATGTCGTGAACAAGTAAAAAGTAGGAGGATAATGCATAGAGCATACCCATCAAGGGAAAACTCCTTTCCCCATGCAATTACCCCATCAATGCTTGATACAGCGTAAATCCATTGCCCAGCCGACACTAAAACCAGATTATCCTTTGCCACCTTACTGTTTGACTGCAAACAATAAACACCGGTCACTCCAAGAAAGGCAATATGATATCTGGTGTATTATCCACATACAATAATTATTAGTTGGTGAAATATATTGCCCATACGGACCAAAAAGTGCAGCAGTGGCTTTGACGATTTGGAAACTTGAAGATTAGTTTCCCAGATCATCTGGCCATCAGGAAGATTCCATGCCCTCAATGTACTTCCACCCATAGAAAGAGTTACAGCATCTGAAGAGGACATTTAAAAATCAGATTTTGGTTGCTTAGAACAGTAAAAATAAAAAAAATGATGTAATAATAGATGCATGAGAGACGTGTGTGGGGGCGTGAGGAACAAAGTTGCATGACAATTTCAGAAAGCACACTAACATTGATGACATAATCATTGCTCACAATTCATACTGCCTTATTTACAACCTTTCATAAAATTAAATTAAATTATCTGAGATCATTCACAGATGCCATCTCTTGTCCATAAAATTCAGTAGTTAGATCCACTACCCAGCAGCTCCATGGCATCCTAAACTTCCATGCTCATTGCTCACTTGTAAGTAATCAAGTCTCTAAACTAAACCGTTTTTCTTGGAGAAGTAGAGAACAAGTCTCTAAAATGCCTGTATAATAAACAGATAATTTCCACAAGCATTTTCTCATGGATGGACCAAATATGTATTGGCCTCGAACCTCTGAAGTATACCATGCTCTTCCCATTTAGTTAAGACACCACTACACGACTAATGTGATATTCCATCTAACTTGTGCACGGTTTTGAATAAACATGGATACAGTTAAAACATTTGTACTCATAATAAGCTATCTATCAGTGAAAATATATTAATTCAAAAACACTAGTGCATCAATTCAATCTGGATCCAAAATAACATTCAATAAAATCATAACCTAGTAAATATACCTGAACAAAAAAAGAACATGTCTCTGTTATCAGTGGATATAAATGAGGGTATTGGTGTAAAATACATTTTCTGGGAAACAAAACCAAGCTTTTTCAACAATATGGCTACGTTGATAGCAAAGCAAATATGGAATACCATAAAAATATTTTAAAAATAGTATGAAAAAAACACAGACACCAACCACACAGCCATCCTTACCATGAAAGTGCCTACAAATGGAAACAGAAATTTAGACTCACATTTTGCAAGTGATAGACCAAGCTGATCAACAGGGTCATTCTTCTCAATGACATGACGCCAAACTGCATTACACAAAGTCAACCATATAAGGAAAGGACAGAAATACCCCAAATGTTTAGCGAAACTGTACCATCCTTAAGAAAAATACAGTCCTGTTGGTTTGTTAAGGACCAGGAAAACTCACATATATCCCCTGAACGAAGATCAAGAGAAGCAATCACATTCTCCTCTGTCAACACCACAACACGTCTCCTTCCACTTTTCTGACTGTGGTAGACTGCCTGCTTTACTTTGCCAATGTACTTCTGATGCCTGCAAAGAACATCAGCAACTTAAAACGGTGATCTCAAGATTAGTCATGAAGATTGCATATTGCTAGTCTGAAATCATCATGTGCCAAGAGGTGAATCAGACAAGCAGTGCACGATTGATGATTGCACATAAAAATAGCAATATCTACAGTGGTTTACTGTTGATTAAATTTTGGGAATAGAACCAAAACACCACTGCAGTAGATAAAATGAAACAAATACTTCCAACTTCCAAGACAAACCTCAGCCTTTCGAATACAAGGCATGGCCATTAGTTATACATGTAAAAAATAAAATATGCATGAAGAGAGAGGGGGGGTCAAATTATCAAATAGTTTTCAATAGTACTATGTCAGCATCATTAAGCATAGTTGCTCTGCCATTGCCATAATGTCGCCACATCGTAGATACATCGGCGTGGCGTTTTTTCACACATCGCCACGGGACGCCATGGCGCAAGTGTCTGTTGCAACCACCATATGCACGTGGTGTCACTGTGGCACCCAAATGGTGTCCTATGGCCCCATGAATGACGTGGCAGGCATCATAGAGGATGGGATTGCTTACCTCTTTCTCTACTAGCCATAGAGCCCAAGGCCCCGAGCATGCCGCCCAAACCCTCCTGACCTCCAGCCCCCTGCCGACCGCTGGATCTGCTCATCCCCGCCAGCCAGATCCGAACGTCAATCGCTGATGCCAGATCTGCCTGTCGCAGCCAGCCTGGATCCGAATGTCCGCCGCTGCTGCCTTCCACCAGGAGCCACCGCCATCACCTTCCACCAGGACCCACACGAGCCTTCGCCGCTGCCAAGAGCCCAAGGAGACAAATAGAAGAGAAGAGAGAGATGATTTATGATTTCTGTTAGGGAGTTCTGTTAGTGTTAGGAACTTATGATTTATGTTGGAGAATGGACAATGGAGATCCAATACTTTGGGCCTTTGGCTATAGGTTGCCATATCCTGGACTATAACATTTGGGCTGCATTTACATTTCCTAGTGTATTCGGCTATTCACAATGCCAATGTGTCTATGGCGTCGCCACATAGCATGCCATAGGCGATGTAAAGGTGTGAAGGTGGTGTGCCGCCATGCTTCACCACACCGCCATAACAACCTTGTCATTAAGAATATTCCTCACATTCATTAGTATGTCATGCAGCAATTGATCTAGCAAACTACAAATTAAAGCACCGATAGACCCAATGCCCGCTAAGGAGAAATTGCGGGCTCTGAAGCAATTGTGCAAGGCAAAGTTGCCCTAATGATTTAATTCTGAAGTTGCACACCCATCAATCATCAGTACTGAATACACGTGTAAGGAAGACTCTGATCCTACAACCATAATGATCAGTGAGAGGCTACAATTAGAAACTTAGCACAGCTATTGTAGGAAAGTAAATCCATGTAAAAAGAGAGTTCCTAACAATCAAGGGTCCTCGTGGACCTGAGACAAATATGCTCATTCAAAGTGAAACATCCACATGCTTCGGACCAAACTTATAATTAAAAAGGAGGCACATCACCAACAGCAAAGCTTCAGACCAATTTGCATAACACAAAATCATCTCCAAGGCCGAACCAGCCTTTCTTTCACCATTGCAATAGAATCATCTCGCCCATACACATACTCCCAACCAAAAAAGGAAGTAAAACGTTTGAAGTAGGTGGCAGTCATGCTTGTCACTTGGTAGCTAAAGAGCACTTCTTCCCTAGTCTAAAAATTGCATACGTTACTAGTGAACAGCAATCCTACCACAGAAGAGTTCACCCGACACACTGAAACTCCGCACAGTAGAATCGAATTCGAACGGCGATCAGACCTAGAAACTCGAGGATCCGCCGCGCCTCGTCGGCCGAACCAGATCTAGGCACGGGAGGGGCGGATCGGATCTAAGGCTACAGAACCGGAGGGCGAGAGGGTGTCGTCGTACCAGTCCGCGAGGCCGACTTGGTCCTCGTACACGGCGGCAGCGAGCGTCGCGAGGGAGGCGGCGGCGAGGAGGATGAGGAGGAGATGGCGCGGCGGCGCCATCGCCGAGGCGGGCGTCGGGATTCGAACTCCGATCTGGCAGCGGCGGCTTGAGTTGTCTACTGCTCGGGGTGAGCGATTGGAAGCATCCAGGACTGCTCTTGTTGTTTGTTTTGCTTTTGGTAAGGACGTAAGGTATAGGGATGGAAAAATTCTGAAACGCACGTATTGAGTAAAGATTCGCTTGTGAAATAAATTCATGAACTATATCCTCTTAAACTTGTATTTACTAAACTCGCGAATTTCAAATTAAATTTGTGTCCAAACCTGTTGGATACTCGAAATCCATTGAAAAATTATGGGTTTGCAGAAGCTAAAACAGAAACAAAATCCAAAACAAATCTAAAGTTGAAACGAAATCTAAAGCAGAAGTAAACTCGTGTCGAAACATAATCTGAAATAAATATGAAGCTGAAGCTTAAGCTACCGTGAGTTTGAAATCAAACGTGTGCCCGACATAAACCAAATATCCAAACCCACAAGCCTATAAATACAAATTTAAACTTAAACATATGTTGATAGATGATGAAGTATCCACCGATAAAATTATCATCTTGGTCACACATACAGAGTAGTAATTTACAGGGATTGAGCGGACAAGTCTAATGGATAGTATTGGTTGGAGCGGCGGCTCTATATGTAGAGATGACAATTTTGTTCGCGGGTACAAGTACCTAATTTGATGGGCTTAGGTTTGGGTTTAAATTTGAGCCCACAGGTTCACGAGTTTGAGTACCCGATAACAAACGTGTCGGACGCGGGTTTGATTTGAAATCCATGTACCTACGGTTTTATCCGATTAATTAAATTTTCTTTCTATTCCTAAAATTGTTGTCCAGATTCTTTAGTATGCTAGCAGCTTAGTTCATTATAAGTTTAAGACTATAGTACTAGAGTAGAAGTTTGTATTATGAATGATGGGATGCTATCCGACTTTCATCGTATTGACTTCTATTGTTATTGTGTTGATTGCTGAATATGCGTGTTTTTCATCGGGTTTTAAATACCTGATAGGTTTAGACATAGATTTAGTTTTAAACTCACGAGTTTCACGAGTTCAGATTTAAATAGTTTTTATGGATTTACTGTGGATAGGTTTTGACAAAACCAACGGGTTTTTTATCCGTCCTCATCCCTGTCCGCAGGCCGGCAGTAGCGACGGGATCGATAAAAAAACTTTCAAACTTGTTTGGGCTGCTTTGTCACATAGGCCTGTACTAGGCCCTGCTAACAAAGTTTGGGTATTTCGGCTGACCAAATTACATCGGCCGAATAACTATAACTAGATCTATATGCACGTAAAAATCTGGTCCCCTAGGTCTGGTCCTTTCGAATTTGAATTGTAAAATTCAAAAACAATTTATATAAATACTCCAAATCCAATACCAAACTCAAGCCCAAAATTATGTCTGCAAGATGGTACGTATTGTTTTGTGCAGCATTCAGTTTATATCACAACGCACCGTGTTCTGTTCTATACGTGGCACCCGTATGCATACGTACGTGACGGGCTGTATGGTAAGTTGTGCAACAACTTGTAGCCATCAATGGCTAAACTCAAACAGCAGGAGGGGAACTGCATCGTAAATGGGCTTTCGAATCTGCGATTTGTCTGGGCTGCTCGAGTCTGGTGAGGGATACTACATGGGCCGGGTTGGCCTCATATAGAGAAAAGCCCAATAATCTTTCTCGACGAAAAATCGGCCTAAGCTAGCGCACTGTCAAACTGTCACTCTTAAGATAATTAAGAACCCCCATATTACACGCTTTAAGGTAATGCATCTATTTTGTGTTAAAAGTCATTTGATTTTTTAAATCTAAGATTCTTCAGCTTTAATAAAACTACTTTGATGTTATAATTGTTAATAATTTTTTTAAACTCGATCAAACTTAAAGAAATTTAACTTGAAATACTAAACGACTTAAAATATAAAATGAAGGAGTGCCCACCTTGAAGACAAGGGAGATGAAGCCCTACCTCTGAATCTAGAACGCACACTTCCGAAATTCTTTTAATTAAAAACAGTAAAATAATCAAGCATGTAAAATAATTGCGAAACGTGTGTGTCAGAGTGCTAAAGTGTGATTTACCAACCGATAATTGCAAGATAGCTGCTATATATGTAGGGGTTCGTTGATGGGAGCGTTGTTAATTGCGTGGGGGGGAATCAAGTATGCAGATTTAGTTGGGACGTCTAAAAATTAGGCAAGAGGAGTAATCATAGCTTTCATTCGTAGTGGTCTCCGTCGTTCCAGGCGTGCGGAACATTCGATGCTGCCACGTTTCGTAATTAAGCTTGATTAATATGTTCCCTTTTTTGGTTTATGCCGACGGCTGGGGTAACGGTTCCCTCAGGGCATTGGATCTTAATTACTGGGAACATAAGAGTTCCACACGAATTTAGCAAGAGCACTTTTGTATAAAAGCACATTTTAATTAGTTTTTGCTGGAGATTTGATAATTTACCACTAAAAAATTTATACTATCTGATTATTTATTACTTATGTGAATGACGGACGAGACCTTATAAGTCTATAACTATAGGTCAAAGTAATAAATAATCAAAGCCACTTTTTAGGGGTGGCAAATCATCAAATATTCCAAGTTACTCCCTTTGTTTCTATAATCCTCGATGTTTTAGGTTTAGAGTTGTTGGATACTAATTATTAATATTTTAGTGATTACAAGGTCGGTTTAAACTCATATATCCTGCGTGCATACAAACTCATACAAGTATAGTATAT
>KE371989.1:184696-199486 GCA_000418225.1 Zizania latifolia
GCCGGGTGGTAGGTCTGGGCGCGCGCACGCTGTTAAAGTTAGCGGGCGCCGTGGCTGTGCGTGCATGGGCGCGCCCGCGCGCGCGTTCTGCAGGAGCAGCTGCTGCAGCGAGGCGAGATCGATTGATGGATGTGCTGCTGCTGTGCCTGCGTTTTTGTAGCTGGTGTAGTCTTGTGTTTCAGAGTCTAGGATTTTTCTCTGTCTTTCTCTCTCTCCGTCTCTCTTTGTATTTCTCTCTCTATCTTTTCATGACCAGTTATTGTTGTTTCTTCTCTGTGTCTAGGCTCTCAGCTACCCTTACCTGGGAGACGCCAATGGGACCGGTCCCATGCAAAATGTAAGTTCTTTGCATCTCTCCCTCTCCCTCTCTATTCACACATGTACGTATATATGCGTCGTCTATGAGCACAAAGTTGAAAAAAAAGGGTTGTTATTAGTTACTACGTGCGACAGACGAGATGCCAATGCACGTGCAGGATGTCGTGAAACGCAAATGGCACCGACGACGCACTGCGTATGTTATATTCCTACTTTGTATTAGCTCTGTAGGTATGTGAACAAAACCTTTTATCAAAGGTGTTCTAAAGAACACTTTCATCAAAAGGTCAGTGTGACTAGGATAATGATCCTTTTGCCTACCTTTGTGGCAAAGACTTTAAATTTTTTACGATGATGTTCACGGCCAGATTTGTTTCGAAAGACATAAACATATATAGTTGCTGTGAATTTATGTCAGTATCCACAAAATCTTTCGCATTTCGAAATTCTCACACGATAAGCATGGGTTACACTGTGTGGGTTTTTTTTTTTGCATACAATAGAAAAGATTGACGATTTAGTCACAGAGAATGGAATTATGATTTTTGTTTCAAAGTTGAAAGTTGTTAGCTGTGTCCATAACTTTTAAGAAAAATATTTGTTATAGCAAAATTCCTCAAACTGCCCACACAAATGTTTGCTGTTTATGAAAAAATATATAATACCAAAATGAAGAATAATCAGATATATTATAGGGGTTATATTTTTCTGATATAATACAACCATTTATTTCCAAAACAGCAACAATATGATGAACTGATAATAATATAAAAATGAAATCCATTTTATTTGCATTTTACACATATATTTGTTGTGGCGTACTTCATTTTTTACTGTACCATGTAGCTATGCAAAATATTGAAATGAAAAAATATATTAAATGAATAATATAAGCACATTTTATTTGGGTAATTTGAGGACCGCGTTGCATTAATTTCAGTGCAAACTAATACCTAAAATATTATATTTTTATGGTTAATATTTTAACATTTTTTTTGCTATTTACGAGTGGTCTGATTTTTTCCTTGTTTGTCAGTCACCTCAACTTGCATAAAAATAAGCCTAAACTTTCACAGTGTGAAAAGGTGAAATTTTACCACAAACATGCATGGTGAAATAAATTTTTTAGCTTGTTTTATTATTTAATTCCTAGATTAGCTTACATGTGTTATTATACTTATCTAGATCATATGTTTTCCTTGGTAAATGATAAGGAATAAGAATCCAAGATAAAGTATAATTTTTAAATTTTAATTTTGAACATTGTTTTTTCACCACAAGGAAAAAAAGGCAGGTGAGTTGTTAGATATTCATCTAGTGGGTTAAAAAAGTGAATGACAGATAACAAAAAAAATCAATCACTTGATAAATTAATAGACAATGCTATATTCTAATCAAACTGGGGACAAAATGTTTCAAACTAAAAACAATATAAATGCACAAAAATAGTTTTTGCAATTTGTATATACATTTTATCCTAGTAAATTTTAAGTACATTATATTTATTTTTGTCAATCTAATTGTTATCAGATCATAAGAAATATTTATCTGTATAGGTGTATATGAGAAACATGCAGCTGCTATGCATTATACCTCTTTTACTGTAACATGTGGAGGTGATTGAAACCATTGGTTTTCAATTAATTTTAATTTTGTCCAACATGGAATGAATTGCCAATTGGTACTCTAGACATTGGAGACATATAGTTAATTGAACTTAAGTTGAGTCGAACGATCCAATTATTTTCTTCTAACAAATATTTGTATAAACACATACAAATGTTTCATCAATATTAAGAAAGTTGAACCCCACAGGGAGTTGAAATTTGTCATCCACTGCTAATTCAACAGTATGCATCATTAATTTATAGCTTTGAATAGGTGTATGAATATGAAATAAAAACTAAAGCATATGCATGAACCAGCTAGATCAATATTTAAGGAAAATTAAAATTTATCCCTTAATTACATACTGTTGATGTTTTGTACAGGATTAACGGCGCAGTTATCAAATGATAGATATTTTTCTCACGCAAAGTACACAAACACATAAGATAAACATTACCGCCATAACATTCTTAGTTTAGTTGACCTTGGCTATCTGAGACAACCATGCATGGGCCGGCACAACTTATGGGTTCAATCATATTTAACACGCCCAAAAAAATTATTCGCTTCAGCTTTCTCGCACGCTTGTACGTGCAACGTTGACATGTGACACAGTACTTTCTTTTTGATTTATAGGGACCAGCTGTTGGAGAAAGGAACCCTGGCCTCTTCCCGGAATACCCTGGCCAGGTTAGTATAGATCTATACATGCACATGATCCTTTGATGTAAGAATCTATTCCTTTACAGCTCTCCCTTAAGCAACTAATTTCCATGTATCTTTTGTGCATGTGTGGTTCCTTCTGCAGTTGCTAAACCATAATGGCAACACTGGAGCACAACAGGCTGCAGCCCAACCAGCTGAGCAGCAGGTATATACATGCACACTTTGCTTAGCTTCAAAGCCATTCTCAATCATGTACATACATGAGCATTGTAGTGTGGCATGCACCGTGCTATATACATATATATATGCTCTATTTTTCTTGATTTCAGTGACAGCATCTAGCTAGCAGTGTGATGATAATGTTTTGGCAAATTGAAAACATGTTGTATGTTGATTTGTACCAGTACTGTATAATTAAAGCTACGTTTGTTTCAGCTTGTAATTATAGTAATTCAGCTTATAGAAATAAGCTGTGTTAAACTAGCTTATTGGATCACTATAATATGTACCCTGGATTATAATAAATTATCATATTTGTTTTAACTTATAGAAATAAACTAGACTATTATAATATCAAATTGAAATAAACAAATAATAAGTTCATGTGATTTGCTTCGGTAGGGAGGAGAGGAGGAGGGGAAGAAGGACCTGAGGAGCCGGGGGCTGTGCCTCGTCCCAGTGTCATGCACGTCGCACTTCGGAGGAGACAATGCCGCTGACTACTGGGCCCCGGCGCCGCTTGGTGGGATCCTCCGGTAGAAGATTCATTGAGATTCGTGCATGCATGGGGCACAGCGAGCTGAGCTGTTCATCCATGCGAGTACATGTTGGTGAGGCTACAGGGAAAATAGGTCTCTGAGAATGAAACAAAGTGTGTGCATGGGTGTCATGGGTGCAGGAGTACATAACATCATGAGCAGTCATTCTGGTAAGGAAGCTACCTCGCTCTAAGGCTGATTGCTCTTGATGCTATGCGAAATTAATGCGAGTAGCTAGTATAATTTTAATCTCGAGCTGGGTGAGATTAATTAAGCTTCTGTGTATCTGCAAATTAAGAAGCTTAATTCAGCGATATCAAGGAGACCTTGTTGCAAGTTTATGCATTTGATGTATATGTAAATCTAGCAAGTTATATATATAGCTGCATGAACACTTTGCTCATACCGTGTGCTTTGATTATTAGGAGCAAGTGCATGCGGTAGTGTCAATATTATTCCGTCATTCGCGCATGCAGCTGGTGTATCTAGGAAATTAAAGTTGAGATTCCTTATCACATATATGTATATTGACAGTAAATTTGTATCAGATATTACTGATGAGTGATCAGTGAGCAATATTCTATTTGATCAGTCAGAAAGATCGGGCCACCTAAGTCCCCACCATAAAAATTATTCGATTTGATACAATCTATATTTGTATTCATCTATGTCGAACGAAAAATTATCCGAACAGTTTGCATCCCTAAATCCCTAATATAAAATGCTAAAAATGCATCCATTCCAGCGAATAGGCTTTTAAGTCTGGACAGCCCAACAGATTAACAGCGGAAGCTCATGGGCTGCAATAGCAGAAGTGGTCCAGCTATACCTCATCAGGGCAGGCAGCCCGATCATTTGAAGACTGGACGTCATGCTCATCAGCCAGCTTCAGCTCATCAGCTGTACAAGCAAACAGCCCACCATGAGAGTTCAGCCTTGTATAATCTTCATCTTGTCAGAGAAAGAAAGAGAGAGAAGCTTTTCTGCTCAACTGACCTACTTTTGGGCTAATGGAAAGCCCAACCCAACTTCCATAGAGACCACAGATCTCGAAGGGCACAGCAGCGATCGATTGGCCGATTGCTTCTAAAAGTCTAAAACCATGCGCGCTATTGACCTGTACGATGTGCGCGTGGCATAAATTGGTCAGCAAATCATTCAAACTGACAGCTAAGCCGTAAGCGTACGTGATCTCGGAGGCGCGATTCTGCAGATTACTTCGATGCTCATCAGCGCTGAATCGGATCACCAAAACGCCTATATATACTGCACCCTCCATCGATCGCTTCTTCACATCGATCGATCTAATATAATATTCGTCTCGACAGCTAGCTCAGCTCCTTGGAGCGAGACACGCATACGTGCTTAATTCCTAGCTTAGCTGGAAGCTAAGTTATCATGGCTGCTGCCACCCGGTCACCGACGACGACGCCGTTGACGTTGCTCGGCCGCCGGCTCCCGTTGTTGCTGCTGGTTGCGGTGATGGCGGCGGCGGCGGCGGAGGCCGCGGTCCCGGCTAGCGCAGAGCGGGCCATCCGGCGCGTGAACCGGCGCGGGCCGTTCCTCGGCGTGGTGGTGCCCAACGGCTTCGAGATGGACCCGCTCCTCCGCTCGCCGGCCTTCTCGCCAGCCAAGAAGCTGCCTCACCTTGACGTCGCAGGTATATATATATTATACAGTATACACTGCACGTACGCATGCATTCTCTATCACGCCTACGTCATGCTACTCTTTTCCTAATAAGTTTATACCGGCCCGGCAGGCGACTATATCACGCGTAAATTAATTATACATGATAAAATGCGTAGGTATAATGGTATATATGTATTCGTTCCGGCCGCAGTACCGCCGTACATGCGCTATATTATATATATTATATACCACAGTCTATGACTCTATGAGTAAAAAATTTTATGACCAATATATTCACTACTGAAATATACTGCTCGCGATTTAATTTTATCCCTAAAATACACTGCATGTAAAAATTTACCCCTGCGCTATGCAATGTACTAAGCTAATGAAACATGTATTGAATATATATGCTAGTTGGATGCCCATGCGTTGCTACGGAATAAAATATATTAGCAATATTTAAATAAATAAATATATATATATATATATATATACATAATCAAATCTAATTGTAAAATTGCAAAATAATAGAGAGCAAGAAAATACTCTAAAATTATATAGTGCGTCCAGCTAGGAGGGCAGTGTTGGTGGCGCCGGGCAGTGGTGGTCTAGCTAGATCGGACGCGTAGGTGAGAAATTTTGAAGTGAGACACGCCAAACCTTAGATTTATGACCCTACATGTCAGTAAAAAAAGTATAGAATTGATCATCACCATAAACTAATTCTTTTAAGGAGTATAGATTTGAAGTTTTCAAAGAACAGGAAGGTCCTTCACGTTCTAGCTAGATTGCGTAATTGTGTAGGGAACAACGGCTCTTCTACTATTAAAAAACTGGTGTAGGATATGATTAGTCTATTTTGGAATATTAACTGTATACACGTGTTATTGATCTCTGTGTGCATTATATTCCATTCCATGTTCAGACAGCTAGAATATATGATTGGGATCTTATATGCAAATAAACTAAAAATATTGCAAGTAGTTCATCCGCTGCATGCACTTGTATGCATGATTCCATGTGCAGTCGGAATAATTGGGAATGGATCGTGCTATGTTTAACCGTGTGGATCTTTATCTTTTTACATTAGGTAGTTAATGATTTTAACTAAGGTTTAACTAGCTTCACGCATTATAAAACGAAATCTATCTAAGAACGACGACAGAGTTGGCAGCCTTTGTAAAAAGACAAAAACAACATGTCAATTAAGAAATATATGTATGTGAAAAAGATCAAACCAGTCCAGCGACATATATATTACTTAATTTCACTTTAGAAATGTATACATATTAAATTGTCAAAGTTTTCAAAAGGTGAACAGTTTGGTTCACACGGTTATTACCCATATATTTTATATTACCGGGTGATTTAGTGTTTACGCCTGATATGTTTCATGCGTTTATATAAAATTCAAGTCCTTTTCCCGACTCAACCGATTAGCTGCGTGATCGATCTTACCTAGCTTATTTGCCCAGCTCTTTAGTTTTTTTAGACAATTGGCATCTCATTAAGCAAAAGAAATATACATCTGGTCATCTCTGCATCGATTAGAGAGAGGTCTCATTATTCAATTGGCTTTCCCCATGATCCGTGCGGTACGTGTGCACTTGAATAGTCTCCACTAGCTCAGCAGCAGCAGCGCACGCGGTGTTCATCATGGATCGATCTCTTCCTGTTCCAGATCGAAATTATAGCTCAGCCTAGTGGTGTGCCTCGTCGTCGTCGCACATGCATGCATGCTCCGCCTGCCCGTCGATCGTTTTCGGGAGCTCGATCTTGTTGATCAGATAATATTAATGCAGCCCTGTGCATGTCGTCCATGTTGACAGATTATATTACTCTTGCTTGCTGGGAATTGAATTAATTGGACAGAGATCATATCGACATCACGCGGATTTGAAAACACGCATGCATCTGTGTGCCACTGACATGCATGCGTGTAGTTGCAATCTTACTCGTCAATAATTAGTACGCTTTTAAATTCATCTCAAAATTTTTATTTCTTATCCTCAAGCGTTTCAGAAATTAAGCGGTTTGATTTCTTCGATGCTCTTGCATATTTCTTAACTATCACTTCAAAGTGTAATATTCTTACTCGCAACAAAATTTTAACTTTAGGGTATAGTTTACTGTCACCGCTAATTTATCAAATTTCTCATGAAGTTAAATTTTTAGGCAGAGCATATAGTACTTATTTTAAACCTATATATTTATATTTTCATAATGTTCTGTGTAGAAGTCATGTCTTACAGCCACACATTCCCTTGTGCTGTACTACTTGCTAGCAAGGCACAATGGGAGCCAGAGGTTCCCGGCCTGGTTTGGTCCCAATACACACCCCATACCCTCACCCATGCGGCTTCCAGCAATGCATAATGATTTGGCTTAATTATCACATTTTCATGTGAGAATATTTATTTAACCATGTTTTCTATATGTTATTATATTACCGAGGCAGGTCAAAAAAGAGCTACCATATTGACGGTACATACATAAAAATCATCATGTTAATCGGAAAAAAAGGTAAATTATTATATTATAATGGATCCATATTATAATGGAAGGGAATTGGAATAGGAATAGGAGTAGGATAGAAAAAAAAAATGCAACTTTGAAGTTTGAATAGCGAAGGAATCGAGAGATTCACGTCAAAAGATGACAAGTTGACGACCGATATATGCATGTGGCCAAACTGCTTCCTAATTTCCATTACAAGTCTTCGGGTTTAATTAGAACTAAGTCTGGTCGTCGCCGTTTAGGCCAGAGAGAGACGTGTACGCATATATACCACGTACGTAACAATGGCCTGTAGAAAGATCAGCTAGCTGATAAGCTGTATACCCACGAAAAATGCAACTAGCTTAGTTAGGACTCGTCGCTGTCAGTGATTTTGACATTGGTTTAATTTATTGAGCATTCTCCAGAACTCTCGTCACGCTAGCTAGCTAGCGTTAGTTTTGTGTTTGGCACGTCCAGTTTTTTAATCAGATTAATTAGAAAATTAAAAGGTGAACCAAACAAGTATTTTTGTAATCATAATAGTTCTTTGTCAGCACAAATTAAAAGTTGTTTATCCCTAAATTTCATAATGTCGCTGTTTATTGTTTGATCTCAATAATCTTATTATATTTATTGTTAATTGAGTTATAGAATTATTATTACATTTATAGTTACTCCAACAAACAACCTGATATTTTTTTTACGATTTACAGTTCACCATAGCTTATTTTAAAATCTACGTCTCAACCAAATACACCCTCTTCACGTACCGTGTGGCACAAATTTTCTATGGCTTCTGTTTACTCCAATTAGCTAGCCATCTGGTTATCCTCTTTTTTGTCTTCTGAGCTCTAAGAACGAGCTTTTTACGATTTATTAATAAAGCCCAAACCAATCCTACCTGGGCTGCCTCAAACTTTAGCTACGCTCACTGACAACATTACAGGCCCGTTTAAACTTTCAGACCCAATAATACCCATCACGCTGATCTTTTCTTTCGAAAAAAAGACATCAACTACAGTTACTAATATTTCTAAACAAAAACTAAAAAAAGTATTTAAATTGGATTCAAACCTGAGACATGTCTCTATAACATATTAAATTGTATGTATCAATCAGTTTAACTTAGAAACTTAAATCGATAAAAAAGACGACCAATTCACTTTATATTTTTAATTTATGTCTTTTTCACGAAGGAAGGAGATTTCGGTTCGGAATGATTGGACAGAAGAAAGTGATCATCGTGATGACAGGCCTCGGCATGGTACGAGAATTAATCCATTTCATCACCTTGCCACTGGACATTTTTTTGTGACGTGCGAACTTGAACCGCTCGCTTCATGCAGCTCAACTCCGGTGTGACCACTCAGCTCCTCCTCACCCTCTTCGACGTCGAGGGGATCGTGCACTTCGGCATCGCCGGCAACGCCGACCCCGACCTTCACATCGGCGACGTCACCGTGCCGCGCTACTGGGGGCACACCGGCCTCTGGAACTGGCAGGTGGGAGATCGAGAATTATTAGCTCGGAAAGCAAGCACAGATTTCGTTCGACGATTGAATTGTGTTGTTTCTTTCGACAGCGCCATGGCGATGGGCCGGAGAAGGAGCTCGCGCTGGAGTCCAATGGCGACTACACGAGAAAGTACGGGGCGCTCAACTTCTCGAGCTACAGCGTGCCGGCGGCGGGCAACCTGCTGAACAGCGTGTGGTACCAGCCGGAGGAGGTGTTCCCGGCGGACGGCACGCCGGAGTCCCGTCGCCACGAGTTCTGGGTCCCTGTCGACGACCGTTACCACCAGCTCTCCAAGAAGCTGGAGGGGATGACGCTGGAGCGCTGCGTCAACGGCACGTCGACGTCGACGTGCCTGCCGCGGCCGCCGGCGGTGGCTCGCGTCGAGCGCGGGTGCAGCGCCAGCGTGTTCGTCGACAACGCGGCGTACAGGCAGTTCCTGCGGTCCAGGTTCGGCGTGACGCCGATCGACATGGAGTCGGCCGCCGTCGCGCTCGTCGCGCTGCAGCAGGGGGCGCCGTTCATCGCCATACGGTCCCTCTCCGACCTCGCCGGAGGCGGCTCCGCGGAGTCGAATGAGGCCGGCGTGTTCGCCGCGCTGGCGGCGCAGAACGCGGTGGCTGTCACCGTGCAGTTCATATCGCTGTTAAGTAGCTAAGTACCAAACATTTCAAGGCTCAGAATAATTAAGATTGCAGCATCTCTTCTGCTGTGTACAATTGGGATATGTTATTGCTTATTCAGTTGTTCCACACGAACTGTACGCTCTCATGAAACTTCTTGATTGACCAGCAGCTGACAATATAATGCGATGCAGTGGGTCCCAGACAAAATATACTTACAATAGGCAACAAAAAATTAAGATGAACTCGACATGTTTTGTGAGATATGAAATTGACAACGCCGAGAAAAAAAAGTAACATAATTTGTCACTCAAAATTAACTATTTAATTATTAATTAAATATGTGAATTATATATTTATAAATGGCCCGATAGGCCATGCTAAAACAGGCCAGTCCAGACATGTGTGCACCGTTCACACCTCGACAAGATTGCCCATGGCCCGTATCGGCACGATCCGTTTAGCTAGGCTACGCTGACTGCTAGCGCTTGGAAGTTGGGGGCTGTCGCCTGTGCCGTGTGCGGCGCGCCTCAACGCCAGCACCCAACAGTCTATAGACACGTGTTTTTACCTGATTTTTCTAGACGTGCTAGACGCCAGCCTGGTAGGCCGTAATCTGGTCATATCGGACCTGCTTGGCACGGAAGGGCAACCATATGATACGTAGACTAGCACACACGACATGACCCACTGATCCTGAGCTGATATCGCACGGCTCGCTAGACCAGTCATATCTAACGGACCAGGCCGTGACCAAGCCATGCCCATCCGTGTCTCGAGCCGGGCTGGCACGGCCCCCCCGGTTAGCCACGTATCAGTCTCTGGTCAACGTAAGTCAACCATCCCTCGAGGCTCGAACCAGTTGCAGAGCCTCCTCCCCGTAGACCCCCAGCGGAAAGAGGATCTCACTCCTCCCCAATCCACCAAACCCTAGATCCCCTCGCCGCCGGCCATGGCCTCCTCCGCCGCTTCCTTCTACCGCGACCGCGACGAACCGGCGGCCCCCTCCTCCGGCGCGTCGTACGACCCCACCTACGTCCCCGACTCCGTCAAGACCTTCGTTTCCCACCTCTACCGCCACATCCGCGAGCGCAACGTGTACGAGACCCACCAGATGTACGAGGGCGGCTTCCACCGCCTCTCCGACCGCCACTTCCGCGACATCCCCTGGCCGCCCGCCGAGGCCGTTGCGCCCCACTGCGACGGCGACCACGTCTTCCTCCTCCTCTACCGGGAGCTCTGGTTCCGCCACGCCCACGCCCGCGTCCCGGGCCTCAGCCCCGCCCACCGTGCCGAGTCGTGGGACAACTACTGCTCCCTCTTCGGGCTCATCCTCAAGGGAGTCCTTAACATGCAGCTGCCCAACCAGTGGCTCTGGGACATGGTCGACGAGTTCGTCTACCAGTTCCAGAGCTTCTGCCAGTACCGCGCCAAGCTCAAGAACAAGACCCAAGAGGAGATCAACCTCCTCAAGCAATACGACGAGGTTCAGATATTATCTCAACTCCCTGTAATTAGTTTAGCTTTAGCTTGTTCCATCAGTACAACTGAAACGGGGCTCTTACATAATTGCGTGCGAAACAAATGGCATGATTAGGCGAGTTCCTTCTGCTGGTGTACTACATTTGCCTAATGAAGGGTAGGATCATTATTTCTGTTATTTAACTAGACTTTGGTGTTTAAGATGTAATTTGATAGTTTTTTCTTGCTTGGCACTGGATGTTATTGGTTGTCCCAATTTTGTTTTATGGTTTGGAATTGAGGAGGAAGAGGTTGTTTGCTGATCATAATGGATGGCAAAAAGTAATGCCATTAGTTTTGTTACGAGTTTATTTAACAGTAATCTCATTTATTTCCTTTGCAAAGTTATATTAATTAATGTGTACTGTGGAAGTGGTTTATTGAGCTAGATTTGGGTGTTATGGGGATGAACGTAGGATTGTATATTTTTGGTTGTTATGGGTTTTCTGTTTACAGTTTCCTCACCCGTAATATATTGTCTGTTATTTTACAGGCATGGAGTGTTTATGGGGTTCTCAATTACTTGAAAGCACTAGTGGATAAGTCAATGATTGGAGAGATCCTGGAGAGGGAGAAGGAAGGGCTTGAGCAGTTCACAGCAACGGATGGGTATGACTATGAGGGTGGGAGCAATGTGTTGAAGATGCTGGGCTACTACAGCATGATTGGGCTACTCAGGGTGCATTGCCTTCTGGGTGATTACCATACAGGTCTCAAGTGCTTGGCTCCAATTGATATAAGCCAGCAGGGTGTCTACACAACTGTGATTGGAAGCCATGTTTCCACTATTTACCACTATGGGTTTGCCAACCTCATGTTGCGCAGGTCTGCATCAGAATAACATGCCTGAACATTTATGTTTCCCATCTTTAAGGCTATTTTCTGCATGCATTTTTAATTCTTTATCTGTTGGTCCTTTTGAAACCATATACTTCCTCTGATCCAAAATATATGTCATTTTATTTAAGAACTTAACTACATGTTTTTGTTTCCCTTCATTTATACCTGCATTGGAAAGATGCATCACTTATTCATGAGATTAATATCTTTGTTTAAGAAGGGCAAAGGGGAAGAAAAGAGCCAAAAGTTCCTTAAAGTTCTAGGATGACTTATATTTAGAGACGAGTTCATAAGGCTGAGTTCTAGGATTTGGCTGAGTATCTAATGATGTTTTTGCTATATTATTTGGATTATTTTCAACTTCTGTACCCTTCATGGTACAGACGTACAGTATGAGTCAGTATCCTTGTTCTGTTATAAACAGTGATGCAATGTGAAAAATGAATACCCTCACCCCTTTTGTAAACAATGATGGAATATTTTTTGTTCTTTTTGTTAAATGTCATAGGTGGTCTTATTAGATTATCATTTGGGTTTTGAGTGAGTGAACTGAATGTAATATTGTAATTCAACACCGTGTCGTCTTATGGAATATGGAAGCCTAAGTGACCTCACCAAAATTTTGGTAGTGAACCAAACACTGCTGTGCATTGCAATCAACAATTTTTTTGTACTGGCCCTACCATTTTTATTTTGAAGTTTCATATTACTGCATTAATATTTGAAGCATGCTATTTAAATTTCCTGGATGAGAATGTGGTGCTACTTGAGATACAATGAATATGGACCCATGTTATTAGTTAGTTTAACCATCTTGAACTATCCAAGCTGACTACTTTAAATCATATGTCATGTTTATGGGTGGACTCAGGTATGCTGATGGTATACGTGAATTCAACAAAATTCTGTCGTATATACTGAAGTATAAGCAATACCACCAGAATTCTCCCCAGTATGACCAGTTACTGAAGAAAAATGAGCAGATGTATGCAATATTGGCAATCTGCCTCTCATTATGCCCACAGGACAAGCTTATGGATGAAACAGTTAACACTCAACTTAGGGAGAAATATGGTGACAAAATGACAAAGATGCATAGGTATGATGATGAGGCATATGCTATTTATGACGAACTCTTTTCCTATGCCTGCCCCAAGTTCATTACTGCAGCGCCTCCAGTTCTAAAAGAGCCATTCACAAACTACAATCAGGTATTACTTAAAATAAAGATTGTGGTGCTCTTTTTGTATGTTTTATTGGTATTATACTACATCCCTAGTTGGGCTCATACCAAAGCATACTAGGGTGTTGAAATGCATGTTTTTGCCTGTCTCTAACATAGCTGTTATGGCGTCACCATAACATCGCCATATCGCCATGGCGTTTTTTCGCCCATCGCCATGGGGACGCCATGGCTCAAGTGTCTGTGGTGACTGCCATATGCGTGTGGTGTCCCCATGGTGCCCAAATGGCATCCTATGGTGCATGCGAGTGACATGGAGGGCGTCATAGAGGGTTGGGTTGCTAGCCATAGAGCCCACCACCAGATCTGAACGCCAATCGCCGCCAGCCTGGATCCGAATGTCTGCCAGCCCAGACAGAAGGAGCCACCGACGTTGCCTTCCGCCAGGACCCGCACGGGCCTTCACCTCTGCCAAGAGCCTGGGGAGACAAATAGAAGAGAAGAGATATATGATTCATGATTTCTGTTAGGGAGTTCTGTTAGTGTTAGGAACTTATGATTTATGTTGTAGAATGGACAATGGAGATCCAATACTTTGGCTGTAGGTTGCCATATCCTAGACTATAACTTTTGGGTGGCATTTACATATCCTAGTATATTCGGCTATTTGCCATGCCAATGTGTCTATGTATTCACCACGTGGCGCGCCATAGGTGATGTAAAGGTGTGAAGGTGGTGTGCCGCCACGCTTTGCCACACCACCAATAACAACCTTGGTCTTTAATCTAAAGTAAGCCAGTAATTATATTTTCATATGTATTGTTACACTTGCACCTTATGGTGTCAAATGACATAATTGAGCGGCTGAAATGTCGAGGTCCTTAGTAGATTTCCTTGGTTGTGCAGTAGAATATGTTTGCATGTTGGATGCAAAGATTAGTATTACAATTTGTGGAACTTGCATCTTAAGTTCTTATCTACTTTGAGTATATTTTCGAGCATCTTATGTGACACCTCAGAATATAAATATTTGATTATCTCATGACTTATAAATTGCTACTAGATTCTTATCAGCCAGTAATGTAGTACTAGTGCTGTTTTCCTGTGGTCTGTCATAGTGTCATGTACTTGTTTATGAAAATGTAGAAGTTATTTTACTATTAATTATCTGATTTGTTCTATAAGTTTCACTCATCAACAAATATTGAACTATGTACTGTTCAACAGGATGCTTATCGTCTTCAGTTGAAGCTGTTTCTTTATGAGGTGAAACAACAACAGTTGCTCTCTGGTATCAGAAGCTATCTGAAGTTATATTCAAAGATAACCATTGGCAAACTTGCCAAATACATGGATGTGGATGAGGTTACATTAAGGTTTGTGTTCTTTTAACATATTTTACTGTTAATACTGGATTTTTCTTGTGAATGATAATAATAATTGTTATATGATGACAGGACAATCCTTATGACATACAAGCACAAAATGCATTCAGTTGACAGTGATGGAAAGGTCATATCCAGTGCAGACTTTGACTTCTATATTGATGAGGTAGCATGATTGATTTTTTTACCTCATTTCTTTCTAAATACAGAATCTACTTGTAGTCCCTAACGATTTATGTGTA
>KE371989.1:202035-227805 GCA_000418225.1 Zizania latifolia
TATATATCCGAAAGACCGAGAGTACAGTTTGGTACTATGGAGGATGGACTCTTAGTTTGACACTGACACATGAACCGGGTGTGAACAGATAACGAACCATATCTCAAAGAAAGACATGCGATACAGCTGCATTCAATCACCCTAGTACCCCGTATCTTTAGCCATATCTAAAATCGCCTTTGTTTATATAAATAATTTAAAAAATCAAATGCATATATACCAGGCCCAATCCAATAATTTTCATGCTGGAAAATCAAATGCGTTCGATCTACACAATAAATATCGTCTTCTATAACACATAACTGTAAGATGTTGCTTTCACCATTTTCATGGTTCCTGTTACACCTCAACTCTAATAATAAATCTTACGTGGCCTTCCCTGGAAATGAGTGAGATGTGGACCAGAGTTAATTAGCGGCAACCATACACAAGAGAGTTAATTAATTAAATTAATCAATTAAATGCTAAAGCTTCGTCTCAGAAGCACGACTACATGCTCTCCTCATCTTAAAAAAGCATATTTATGTTACACTCTTATTATAGTACGGTATAATTAATTTTAGTTATTGATATATGAGGATAATTAGTAATTTTGATTAATTAGTCATCTCTCGGTAGACGGTTTACACTTTCTAATTTCTATTATCATTAATTAAAATAACAATAAAAAATATTTTAAATATTAGATGTAAGAAGATCAAGAGTCAGTATTTGCTACTCCTTCTGTCCTATAATATTGTAATCTAGATCAAATTTAACATTTTATATTACAATGAATCTGAACAGTGGTATTATCTAAATTTATTGTACGGACAAATGAAGCGCAAACTTTTTTATTTAAAAAAAGAAGACGAATATATGCTGGATCGGCTAGCCACACGCAAAGGCATGTGGGGAGAAAGAGACGAAGCGTGAGCGAGAGACATCATGTGCAGAGGCAGCTAGCGGATGGAAGATCGCTTTCGTGTCCGCGGAAAGAGGCCATGGAAGATTTAGCGAGTTGCCAAGCCGGTGGATTGCAGGATTGTCTTCATCAAAACGGTGGCTGCTGCCGTCCCAATCGATCTCCCCCTCCTGTCGATGCATCTAGCTAATCTCGTCATCTCTCCGGTGAGATGCGTGAGCTCGAGCAAGCTAGCGAGCTGAGCAACCTCGATGGATCGCTTTGCTTGTGGCGACAATAACTGACCGGGGTTGTGGGACACATGGATGATTAATGGGGTGATTAGTCAGTAGCGCCGGCTAAGCCGTCACCAGCATCATATTTAATTATCCCTGATACACCTCCCGGGGAAAACATGTGTTTTTTTAGTTTGTTGGCTGTCTATGTATCTCGTTTTCAGCGACCTGTAGGATTTTGAGGACTTTTTAGAAAATTTTATAGTAATTCAATAATTTGGGTTTGTCTAGAAAGTTTTTGGTAGTTGTAGTTACTTACAGAATCAGAAAATCCCTCAAACCCTCAAACAGTCTAAATTCTAGAGCTAAATTATAAAATTCAATAATTTAATAGTTATAGAAACTGAAACTGAAGTAAAATCCAGAAGTAAAAAAAAAACTATATTTTTTATATTTTTACTAGTTAGATACTTACTAGTTGTTTCTTAGAATCTAAAACTTTCCAAACATACCTTTGAGTGACTGTACATTGTAATACTATGTCATCGATTATTCACTCACCTCTTTATTTCAAGGAAAAGACTGTCAACCAGTGCCCAATAGTTATCTATAAAGAAAATATTTACATCCCAAGGTACGGAAGTCTTGCAAAAGTTGGAACCAATCTAATACGATGCTTTTAAGAATATCTTTCATTCTGCATGTTTGCAGGAAGAAATGCCATTTCTAAAACTATGAAACCATGTGTTGTGACCGTATGAACAGTTGCTCAAGACCATTTCTTTGATTCCAAATATGCTAATACGCTATCAAAAACACCCCATGTATAAACCTTTGTTTTGGAATTGGATTTGCTGAACTGAGAACGAGCGAGGACCAGACACCTAACGCCCATCAGCTAGCTCGTGCTCGCGTTTGTCGATCGGGCACGCAGTAGAAAAGCTCGCGTGCGTACGGGCATGGTCCTCCAACGACGACGACGACGACGACGACACGGCTTTTCTTTTGCTGCATCGAAAATCCCGTGCCAACGAAGCGTTCTCCTCCGGCCGGCGACGCCACGTACGTTTGCGTCCCCAGCAGGCCTGGCCATCAATCAATCGATCACGCGTCCGACCATTCGATCGAAGCGTCTGGTTGCGAATCTAATTTTTTACGTACTGTTCTCTTCTCTTAGCCCGATCTAGTTTTGTATTAGAGCAGCATGTGACTTTACGTCTGTACCGGTGTGTGCCGACAAATTCTATTTCGATTCGACAATATAGCAGTAGCCTCTCGCGTGCAGCGCGATTGTACTGCTCTCTGCATCCTAAAGTACAACTATTTATATAATTTAAATTTTGTTTTAAGTATTATAAATTTTATAATTTTCTTTCCTAAATCTTTCTATTTTACCTCTATCTATCTAGAGTACTAGTTGCATGTAGTACTAATTACTTTGAGTACTAGTTAAGAAATAATTTAGTTTTTTTTCCTTACATTTTAATAAACGTTTAAAAATAACTTTGTGTCTTGTGACGACTCTGTTAGCTTTTGTGTGCTGCGCGGTGACTGTACGTACGTTTACGTCCCCACTTTGCCTGGCCATCAATCAATCGTATGTAATTATTTACATAATATGGTTTTCTTTTTCTAACCGATCGTCCGTGCAAATGATTTTCGTAATAATGTACTGTACCATGTGGCTGTACTAGTGCACTTTGTACAAACGATTGTGCAGTGCAGCGCAGCGCAGCGGAGATTGTACATACGGTCGCGTCTCCACTTCGCCTGGCCATCAATCAATCACACGTCCGTCCCTTTGGTCTATCATTTATACATGGCCATAAATACATAATGTAAAAACTTTTTTACACGTGTGGAAACGGTTCATTTACAGCGAATATATCATGGGTGGTGTGTGGAGGCTGCACCAGTGCGTGCAGTGGAGCCGCGGGTCCCCAATCCCCATCCTGTCGTGTACGAACCCGTGCAGCAGCAGCCGCGTGAAGCGCGCGTCGGTGCTCCCATCCATCGATTAGCTGCTGCATCGTGATTCGCGCGCGATGATGCGTCTAGGAGGACACGTAGATTTGTGGGCGATGTCAAAAGATGCATGCATACACTCAAATTTTACCCGATTTTTTTTGAAAATATATCGATAACTATAAAATTAAATTAGTTTTATTACAACTACCATAAAATACATGTATTTATTTGATGCTATAAATGTTGATATAGTTAACTTCTTCTTCAATTTTAGACAAGTCTAAATAAATTTTATATAAAAAAGTCAAACGCTCTATAGTATAAAAGTATGGATTTTTCACGCGTGTCAAAAAAATAACCTCCTCGTGCAATTTGGCAACAAATTAAGCAGCCCGAATTGTGCATTCGACGAGTATAATACTTGTACTGTACATATGTAAGTACGTGCCAGAATGTTTTCGATGTGGTAACCAACGGGATTAAATTTTCGGCCACGAGGTAAGATATGGCAACCGATGGAACTAAAATAATACGTTTGGTACTGGAATCCATTCGCATGAAAATTATATGTCTCTTTGATCATGCACTTTACGCAATATCCAGAACATAACTTTCAGTAGTACGTATTACTTTTCTGTTGCAGTGCTATGCGCGCAACAACATGGACTACTATGTTTTTTTTTGAAAAGTTATCTATTACAGTGATCTAAAGGTCTATTTATAGATTTAGGGTTTAGCTATAGTATTTTACACCAATACCACTATTTACATAGACGGTTATAAAGGTACTTATGCGTTTTTTATGAGTTGTTGCCATTTTCTAATGGACATAATGTCGTTATCCAAATTTATTTTACTATAAAATATTAAATCTAATCTTAGGTTACAATATTATTTGATAGATGGAGTAATTGATAAGGATATTATGTTAATTAATAATCATATCACGTTCGTACATGTGTACTGTACATCTCACAGCAGGTACAGGTCAAAACAGACTATTGTGCCTGTTTTGTTCCTGGAGGCTAAAATTTAGCCCTATCATATCGGATGTTTGGGTGTTAATTAGAAGTATTAAACGTAGATTAATTATAAAACTAAGTACATAAACGAGAGCTAATTCGCGAGACGAATCTATTAAACCTAATTAGTTCATGATTTGACAATGTGGTGCTACAGTAAATATGTGCTAATGATGGATTAATTGGGCTTAATAGATTCGTCTCGCGAATTAGCCTAGGCTTCTGCAGTTAGTTTTATAATTAGCTCATGTTTAGTCTTTTTAATTAACATCCGAATATCCGATGTAACAAGGATTAAACTTTAGCCTGAGAATCCAAACACCCCTATACGAGACAACAGGCGGCAGGCTGGCAGGCAAGCAGGATTAATTGCTCGACTGTATATCGATCCCAGCTTCAACATGGTTTTGGCTGGCACGCACGCGTTCGTGCTATTCCGCTGTTCATATCGCAGAAAAATCGATCGGTGCATGAGCGCGCGCAACAAAAGCAACACATGCGTGTTCGAGTTCTCAACACACGAACGAGCTGAGATCGAGACCAGTAAAATATTTCTAGAAACGTAAATAGCTTGAGCCTTGAATTGTTTGTCGTCGCAGATCGAGCAGGATGTCAAAGAGGTAGAAATTAAGACGCCATCGTCTGCAAGAACCTTTACTAGTCGACCTTGCGAATCGACAGTGATCAATATCTGTATGGCTACGTCTCTCTACCACAAGCTTAATTACCTTTCCAACTAATCAAGTTACAAGTTCCAACCCGTGGCTACAACATCGTCAACTTCGTTGAAGCATTGTTACACGCGATCTGAACACAACACCAGCCAGCTACCACATCGATCGGCCAGAGAGCGACGTGCAGAGTCGACGGATCCATGGAGATGGAACGTGAAACGCGCGCAATCTAAGCCAAGTTTCAGCTCGGTTTCAACTTTCAAGGCTCGACGACGACCCTGACCGGAGTACCGGACAACGCAAGCTTATTGCACCGTTTCGCCGCGCGCGTCTCCTTCCGGCGACCGACTGGTCAGTGTTCATTGCCTCCCGCCATTGCTCCATCCATCCATCCATCCATCTCCTGTATGCTAGCTTGCTTCCGCTGCAATCTAGATCAGCTAGCTATTATGTACGTAATTCTCTGCTGTTTGTCGTGTGGACTCCGCTGATCATCTTAATTGCCGCCAGGTCGCATGAAAAGTACAGCAAGGTAGCAATGAATCAACCGATTAGCCCAAAGTAGTGATTAATTATCACAAAGCAGATTGACAGGAGCTGGTGCTAAAAGTAAAAGTAAAAAAGCAGATTTGGAAAGGAAGCAGGCAGGATTCATGTTCAGAGCTGGCAGGCAGGAGAGAGCTACACCACACGGCTGCAGGGGCCGGGGCCAAAGCAGCCACGTGACAACGGACACACGTCCGAGCCTGCTTGGCTCGCGTCGGCTATAAAGCGCCGCCACCCTCGCCGTCCATTGCCCACGCACAAGCACAGAGTTGCTAGCTGCCTGCTACGTAGTACAGCAGAAGCGAGAGGTGGAAAGAAGAAGAGGATAGGGTTGGAGAAGAGGAGGTAGTGAGCAGCGAGCGAGCTAGCTTTCTAGCCATCATGTCGAGGCGTCGCCGGTTCTCTCCTTGCCTCGCCGTCGCCGTGCTCCTGCTTGGGGCGGTGGCAGCTGCGGCAGGCGCCTTCGTCGACGGTTATGAAGCGGCGGCGGCTGGCCGGGGGCTCGGCCATGGCGCCCGCTTCGTGGGCAAGCAGGGCCGTGCTGTGTACGAGAAGCCGCCGGAGCCGGAGCCCAAGCCTGTGCCGCAGCCGGAACCGGAACCCAAGCCGTACCCAGAGCCTAAGCCGAAGCATGAACACAAGCCCAAGCCGAAACTAGAGCCGAAGCCGGAACCAGAACCTAAACCCGAGCCAAAACCAGAACCAAAACCAGAGCCAAAACCTGAGCCTAAACCATACCCAGAGCCAAAGCCGGAACCAAAACCTAAACCCGAGCCCAAACCAGAACCAAAACCAGAGCCTAAACCATACCCAGAACCAAAACCTGAGCCGAAGCCGAAGCCCGAGCCCAAACCAGAACCAAAACCTGAGCCAAAGCCTGAACCAAAACCAGAACCAAAGCCGAAACCCGAGCCTAAACCAGAACCAAAGCCAGAGCCTAAACCATACCCGGAACCAAAGCCTGAACCGAAACCGAAACCCGAGCCCAAACCCGAACCAAAACCTGAGCCAAAGCCTGAACCTAAACCATACCCAGAACCAAAGCCTGAGCCAAAGCCAGAACCTGAGCCCAAACCAGAACCAAAACCTGAGCCAAAGCCTGAGCCTAAACCATACCCAGAGCCAAAGCCTGAGCCGAAGCCGGAACCCGAGCCCAAACCCGAACCAAAACCAGAGCCGAAGCCGAAACCTGAGCCCAAACCCGACCCAAAACCAGAGCCAAAACCGGAGCCAAAGCCTGAGCCCAAGCCACACCCAGAACCGAAGCCTGAGCCAAAACCTGAGCCAAAGCCGGAGCCTAAACCAGAACCAAAGCCACACCCAGAACCAAAGCCAGAACCAAAACCAGAACCCGAGCCAAAACCAGAACCAAAGCCTGAACCCAAGCCATACCCGGAGCCAAAGCCAGAGCCTAAACCAGAGCCAAAGCCACACCCTGAACCAAAACCTGAACCCAAACCCGAGCCAAAGCCAAAACCAGAGCCTAAGCCTTATCCAGAGCCTAAACCAGAGCCGGAACCGAAGCCAGAGCCACCTCCAAAGGGCAAGCCGCCGCACTATCCACCGGCGACCGACCAGTGACGGCGATCGCCGGAGTGAGAGCATCTTGCTTGCTACACGCGCGGTTTACCTACCGATGACATTATTTCGCCTGAGGGCGCCGGAGCGCTAGCCGATGGCCACGTAGACCGTACGTACATTTTCTGTAATAAAGCGGCCTGCTTGTATTTTTCTTCTCTTATTTTCATTTCCTGTTATTTCTACGGATGCACCACGGCTAGCTAGTGTAATTATTTATTTCTTGTGTATTTATGCCATTTTATTACCGTGTATGTGAATTGCTACTCTCCGTTGGCATTCTTTTCTACCATATATATGTATTTGGCTCTTTGTTGCTCAGTACTCCCTGTTAGTAATATATTGTTCTTACCGAAGCAACACTACATAATAGTAATCATTTTTACAACGTCATCCATTTTAAAATACATGCCATAGGACCATTTTGTAGGAATACATGTAATACACTGGCTAATTGTAGTTTCATATAATATGCTCCTTCCGATTTTGGAATGTAAGCCGTTTAAGAGTTTGATCTCCACTATTTTTAAAATTATTTTTAAATACAGAAAACTAAATAATCTCTCCACATTACTAATCTATCTAAAAATTACTAAAATACAATATTTATTAGACGGGGTGTTTTCATCAATATCAACCTATGAATAGAAATTAATGGAAACATATCCTCTGACATGGAAGCCCGACGTTAGGTGACGGCCGTCGATCCTAACCGCTTTGCTAGGATCTACCGTAGTGAAGTCCTATCTCGGCCGCTGTGAAGTCCGTCTCAGTCACTGTATAGCTTATTTTCGCATCATCGAATCTTAATAGAACGACTATGATAGGTGACTGTCTTCTAATATCAGGTTCTCCGACAATGATCTTAAATCAAAATTAATACAAGATGGTCAAAAGTATTCATGTGAGTCAAAAAGCACCGACCATTCACAAGCAAAATAAAGCATTACTGTTTTTTCAGGAGTAATTACTCTGTTAACGTCAAAATTACACACCACTCCTACTCACGCGACGTTTACCTGCCATTAATCCGATCCGTACACGAACAACAGTAGCTTCAGCTTGTGTGCTACAGCTACTGTACACGCGTGACGCAAGATAACAGTAGCCATGAATCCGATCGAAAGCTTGCTGGTTTAGAGCGAAGCGATGGATCGGATTGGGTCGCAATTAAACAGAATCGTGATTAGACAGCCAATGCGATGGCACAACAAGGCCATTAATGGAGGTGTTTGCTTTACACTAGCTTTAATTCGAGAACTACTCGTACTGACGAAACGGTAGCCAAAGTACACTACTCTTGTCGACGGTACGCGTATTTTTTAATTAAGGAAATCTATTGTATTATTTATTGTTTTATTATTATGATTTTCGATTGCAGCAATAGTATGCATGATAAGGCCAGCTTTTAAGTTCGAATACAAGCCCAAATATGAGAGCTGACAATAAATCTCTGACGCTCGTAAACTTTCGATAAAATGGAATTTATGTGTGCATAATTTTGGGCACTAAATTTTAATCCTGGCGATTTTAGATCGAGTCACTTCTGGTACGTATAATTCATGAAACTGTGAACTTGTGTTTACTATTCCCTTGCGGGTTTGTTTCCTTGTTTTTGAGCTAACAACCTTAGTTTTTCAACCATAGCCTCGCGGGCTAACAATGAAATCAACTATTATCGGTAAATATATGAAATAGAACCGCTATTAAAAATCTCTTATAACGATTAAAGTGTACACGAAAAGTAATTTATACCTGAAAAGTAGTTGCATTGATAGGTATAATGGATTCTTACAAAGTTTAGTATCATGTGGAAAGAACACATGTACTTATTTGCTCGCTTGATCGCTGTCAAGCACAGACGAGACACGAGAGAAATTTGCACCCGTAAGCTGCTGCTGATCAGTCCAAGTCGACAGGTGTTGAGGTGTAGCCTCGACCTGCACGGCATCCCATTTTTCTTGATTAATTAACTAATTAATTGCAAATTCTTATCTTTTTACCTAACACAATCTTCTTTTTTTCTTTCTTTTTGGGATCGGATGCAATATGTGTAACATCTATTATTGTCATGCTGATTGCTAGCTAACAGTGAACAAGACTGGTGTAGTACATTGCTGCTAGCTAGCTAACGCATGTGTGACATGTAGGATATTATCATATTAGGGCTGTAAAAACAGCTTAAGGCTGTTAAAAAAAGCTCAAGGCTCACGAGCTCGGCTTGTCATAAGCTAAGACTCAAACTTGGCTTGAGCTTATGTGCAGCTAGCTCGTGAGATTTGTCAAGATGAGCTCAAGTTCGCGAGACTAACTGTGCATTCGATTTTTTAAAATATGATAAGCTTGATTAGCTATATATTGTCATATATTCATATGAAAAAATAGTATGTGGAGGCAAATGATATTTTTATTAACTCTCTTTCTCATTTATTATTTTGATATATTATATTACTTATTATCTTATATAATAAAATATCTTACTGAATGTACATGATTTCTTACTAGCTTTACTCAACTGATCTCTAGTCTGATTGAGCTTTAACCGAGCTTCTCGAGCCTAAACACCTGGGCTCTTGGTTCGTTGACACTTGAAAGCCATATAAGACGTGTATGTTGGACGTGTACAAGCGCTAGCTTATCGCGAACTCTACGTGTAATATGTCAATCCACTGGCCGGCTAGCTACTCTTTCAACAAGGATGTTTCCAAAAGAGATGTCTTACCCACCAATTAGTTTGTAATGTACATATTCAGCACCGTTTAGCATAGCTTCCGATACAAAATATATTTTCTAAAAGCAGTCAAATATAGCTTTAAAAAATCTAGATCTCAAGCCGTGGATGAATTAAAGGGATTTAGTTAAATAATGTGCTTTTTATTTACAACTAAAAATAAAAAATTAATTTAATTTATTTGAACATATAAACTCAAAATCCATTATGATCTCGAAGCCGAAGCTTTAGTTGCCAGTAGTTTTTCTTAGCATTTTAGGTACGTAGGGATATAGGATTACAGTATTACACAAAGGGACGTGTTAGGCTCGGCCAAATTTGGCCCATATCGGTCGGTTCCGGCCGGCCCAACCTCAGTGGTAAGCGCTACTTCCGTCCTGCGCGTTCTCCTCTGAATTTCGGACAGTTGCAGCCTAGACTGCCTCGTATCTCCTTCAGGTTACAAAACCATCTCATCGGCCATATGAAACCGATCTGACAACCATCTAATCTAATCGGACTGGTAAGTGGTAATCGTATTCAGTCAGACAGTCACCGTCGGTAACTGTCTGATAACGGTTTGTTAGCGCTGATCTCCTCACTAGCGAGTGTCGCCGGCAGCTAACGCCCTGTATTGCCGTCTTTGTGAGTCGAAATGCCAACGGTGGCTTCGCGACGAACCGGAGCCGCCGATGGTCTGGGCTTTTGCTGTCCCCAAAGAAGCTCAACCCGAACAATTCCTATGCTTTTTATTCGTGGTTCTTATCTAGAAGGCTGGTATCCTTAGTGATGGGCTGATGGCATCCTTAGTTCGATTAGAGTTTAGCCTAATTATCTAAAAACTGATCTGATTTAATTATAGTTAATCTAAAAACTGATCTGATTTAATTATAGTTATCGGTCCACTTAGCATTATTATAGTTATTGATCAAATTACCATAAAAACAATAGGATTTAGTGGTTATCAAAAACAATTTTAGGATGTGTTTGGTTAAGCTGTAGATTCTGAAAGGTTACTATGAGCTGTGGAAAAGCTGAGAAGTTGTTTAGCTGGAGTAGTCGTGTATTTCTGTTTTTTAAGTAAATATCTGTAATACCCTTAATGTTTAGTTGCACTGTTATATATGTAATCTCGATATAAAACACTGACATATTTAATGATGTGTATTTAGATCATTATTGTAGTGAGGAATGTTTATAATGTTTCATAAATTAAATAATATGAAATAATATATTTTAGTTGTACTTTATAAATTTTTAATGGTACGGTGGGTAATTTTTGTGAAGTTTATAGACCGAGAAGCTGTGAAAATTGTGATAGAAGCAACTTTCACAGCTATAGTTTATACATAAAAATATTACAGTTTCTAAAGAAACTAATTTGTTCGTTGATCTATTTGATTCCACTAAGAAATTTGATTCGACTAAGAAAGTATTTGGAAAAGCTGAACTAAATTTTGTAGCAAAATCACAGTGTATGGAAACCTGGTACCGACTCGGTGACAAGTGTGAAAGGAGAAAGTCAGCAACTGCGTGCGGTTGCACACACATCGATTGACTTACCTACCTTGCTGGTGTTGCTGCCCGTGCACCCGTGCTCTCCCATGGCGACCCCGCCGCCCCCCGACCCCATCTCGCCGCCGGCCGCCGAGGGATCCCCGGGAGGCGACGATGGTGAGGAGGGAGGCGAGTCGGCGGGGGGCTTCAGCGCGGGGCTTGAGCCCCTGTGGACGGCCCTCTTCGGCTCCCCGGAGGAGCTGGAGCCCATGTGGTCGCCGCCGAGGGGATTCGGCGTCGGCGCCGAGTTCGCCTCCGCGGAGGTGGAGTCCGAGATGGAGGACGGGGGAGGTCCCTGGGATGGCGCCCCCTGGAGGTCCACGGGGGTTGTTGCCGGCGAGGACGCGGCGATGGCCTTCGTGCCTCCCACGGCAGCGGCGGGATTCGCGGAGTTCGAGCTTGCCCCGACCAATGCAGCGGCGGATGCGGCTTTCTTGGATGCCGTTCCAGAGGTCAGCGCGCTCGATTCTGTCGCGGATTGTTCAGCTGAGCCGACGCTATCGTTGTCTCCTCCGGTAGCTTTAGAAACGCGGGTGCTTGGGTCCGTCGCAGAATCCGTACCGGTGCTGGAGTCTCCGCTGCCACCGCCGGTTGCTTCCGAGGAAGCCAGTTTAGATGGGAGAATGCTCGAGTGTACACCATCGCCGCCTCTTCCTTCCCCAAATGATGGCGATTTGATGGCCGAGGATCCTCTCAAGGACTCGTCCCCTTCAGAGAATTTAGCCTGGGGAGGCAAAGTTTCTGCTGTTTTGGCTGCGGAGGATCCTGAGGTGAATGCTGCTGGTAACAAATTTCCAGGTGTTATCAGTACTAATGGTACAGATATCCGGAGATCAGGGAGGATTGCGGCAATCAAGGCGGCGGTAAGTTCCACACCTTCCGAACAGGATGCCGTCTCGTCTAAAGCTTCCAAGCACTGCTTTGTGGATTCAAAGCAGGGTAGGAGCAGTAAAGGGAGCAAATTCCCTGTATTCACTGGGCCAGTTGCAGTAAACACAGTTGATTTGATGAACGGGGTAGAGCTGCAAGGATCACGAGAAAATGTTGCAATACAAAGCCAGAGTTCCTCCTATGAGAATAATGACAGAGGAGGTCTCCACAATCAGGTTGTGGTGGCTTTACCAGCGGTGAATAATAGGTTCTCGAAATACAAAGGGGGTTCTGTTCTTCCTCCAAGGAAGACTAGGTTATCCTCAAAGGTATCGGTGAATTCAGACAGGGTATCTGCTATCTCTCCAGTGGTAAAGGATGGACCGTCTGTGCAGAAATTAGATACTAGTATACCTCCTAGAAAGCATAAGCTTGCTGATGAGGAGCGCTTGCCAAATCTTGAGGGGGTGGATGGTGATGGTGTTGTGCTGTGCAACTCAAGGTCAATAACTGCAAAATCACAAGTGGTCAGTGAGATGCCTCGAGGGCCAGAAGGAAGATCCTCTCAACATCGAAAGACAAAGAAGGCGAGGTTATTGTCAGTTAAATACTTGGAAAAATTGAAGAGAGCAGATATTGATAGTGGCTCTATGTTAAAATCACCAAGAGTCACAATGATGTCAGAACCAAGCACTAAGCCTGAACTTATTTTGGACAAGTATTTGCCTGATTCACAGATGGTGAAATGGGATGATGGTTCCTGTTTCTTTGTGGGGGAGGCAGTACCTGATGACGAGGCTAGGCAGCTGTGGCCTCACCGCTACGAAACGAATCATCAAATTATGAAAAAGGTATGCATGTGGTTTGACTGGCTTTCTTCTCTCTGCATGGCTTTGTCCCCATATTTTGTACTAAACTACTAATATAACAATAAGATATCAACTGTTGCAGATTGATTAAGGACAAATATAAATGTTGATTTTCTTTTCATCTTTGTGAGAAGTAGTTTTTTTTTTTCATCTTTGTTAGGAATTTTCTTTGTCACAAAAGTACATACATAGCGAGAATGATTAATGCAGATGTGATGCTGAGAGTAGTTTATATTTCTAACAACAATACTCAAGCATGCAGGGAAGTGTCAGAAGGTATAATGAGCACACATGTTATTTAGAGCCTTCATTTTCTTGTAGTGCATGTTAGAAAAAGTACATGGCAGGTGGCAGATATAACTAGAGTAACTACATTAATAAACATGTTACCATCGATCAATATCAACCTATATGTGTGTTCTAGTGTGCCATATGATTGTCTTCTTAGATGATATTCAAGCTACTAAGTCCAGTGTTTGTTATAAGAACTGGAAGCTATGTACAGTTGGAAACAAAAATAATGTTTTAACTTCAAAAAGAAATAAATAAACACTTGTGCATTGGTCTTAGTTTTGGAAGGCTGCATCTACTATTCAGATAATAATTTATGAGTTATGGATAGCTTCAACAATGGTTCAAACAAATGGACATTGATTTTACTTTTTAGGCAAATTTGTTCCTAGACATTAATGTAGCCAATCATTCACTAGTTCGCATCGTCAGTACTGATATTTACCATAGACAATGCAATTGTGTTATTATTTGCCAGAGGACACCTGAACCAACAAAACACCATTTCCAGCTGAGCAGAGATAAATGTTCACAAATGATTGTTTTGTCCATCAAAATTCGAACTTGATGCTGAGAAGGCCGAGAAGGTTGCTAAAAATAGGAAATTCTGAAAATTAAACTATAGAACTTGAAATTTAACAATTATAAATGTTTAAACTATCAAAATTCTGAATTCAGAATTTGAACGGTATGGGCAAAATGTAATGCAAAGGTCGCAACTTATGGGTATGTGTTAGCATAGTTATTAAGGCATCGCCAAAGCGTCGCTTTAGCGCTAGAGCGCTCGGCGAGGGTAAGGCGTTGACGTTGGAGGGACGCCTTACCCTCCAACGTTGCCCCCTGCGTGGAGAGGCCGGGCGCGACGCAGATCTGGCGCGGAGAGGCCGGACGCAGCACAGATCGGGCGCGAAGAGTCTGGGCACGAGCGGGGCACAGTTGGGCACGAGTAAGGTTTTCCCTAACAAGCCTCTATTGGTAAGGTTTTACCTTGGGTGCTTAGACGGTAAGGCGGTAGTCCACCGCCTCGCCTCGCCTCGCCTTACGCCTTACGCCTTACCCCTTTATCAAGTTGTATGGCTTGTTGAGCAATTCACAAGATGTGTGAGTAATCCCACCCACCTCAAAAGTTGTAGCACCACCAGCTCATTTATTCTTAAATTATGGTTCAACCCATATTTGCAACCTCAAAGGGCACGCAAGCCATATGACCCTCATTCTCTCTCGGTCTCTCCTCTTGTGACAAGAAATGATATTATATTGGCTGCAGTGTCCTTTGCCAAATGGTCATGAAATAGCAGTGTTCTTATGCAAAGATTGATTTTCACAGTGTGAACCAACCAATGGTTGCCTTGATTAGTTGCCAGGAGTAAATTTGGCCATGATTATATTATGGATGTATAAATATGACAGCAGAACGAAGGTCTAGAATCTGGACAGGATATTCCAAATAAAGTTGACTTGATGAAAAATTCAACTTGAAGATTGAACGAGTCTATTTTGGTGTAAAAGGAAAAAGTTAATGCAGAATTATGAAAGTTGTACGATAAAGCTTTGGCTGTACCACTGTATTTCTCCTTGTGGCGCTACTGCAAGGTGTAGATTTGATTTGCTAATGATATTATATCATTTTCCTCATGCTGCTTGTAGCAATTGAATTTATGTAAGTAACATTTTTTGCATGTGATTTTCTATTTTGAAGGATAAGAGGACCAGCAGCCGAACATTTGACAAGTGAGAACAAATGTGTTGTTTTATTTTATTTCAGTTTTTATATCTGATGGATAATTGAAGCTATTCATGGTAACAGCTATACATCCTGATCCTACATTATATTACAGTGCTGACAAAGCTGTCTTGGATGTTAAATGTCACTATTTGCAAGCTAAAGTCTCCAGCTACACCTTTTGCATTGGAGATTGTGCATTTGTTAAGGTAAAGTTAAGAGCTATATTTTCATTTTTCGTTTCTGTAGCCTTATGGTCTTGTATCCTCTTTGGTTGGTAGCCTTTCTGCCTTTGAACTAATTAATGTTCCAGGCAGGTTTTCAGAAAAAAAGGATAAATGTACGCCATACCACTCGATGTGAGGCCAACATGTAGGCCCTTGACCTAGATTTCACACATTAGTAACATATTATAGTTGAAACTCAATTCAATAAAATGGACAGTCCTGAAGAAAACTAACTCAACGATTCTTGTGTATCATTTTGCCCTTCTGTACAACTGTGTATCAAAGTTATCTAGTAACTGTATCTTTAAAAGGAGTCTTTATGTATGCTTATCTAATATCTACTTTGTTGCTTCATTTCAGATTATGCTTTATGTGAGTTGATTGCTTATACGGAATTAATGTTTATCTTGTTATCAAAAAATATTTTTGTTGCACAAGTTTACTAGGATTAATTTTGCAGGGTACAGAGGGAAAACCAAATTATATTGGCAGGTTGCTAGAGTTCTTTGAAACAAAAGCTGGTGAATGTTACTTCCGAGTACAGTGGTTTTTCAGAGCTGAAGACACGGTTAGTTCTGGCTGACCAAATTACGAGGAACATTATGTTGCCTATGCATCAAAGTCTGGAGTTATGCATCCATAACTTCATTTTCAGATTGCATAAGTAGAATCTGAGACAAGTTTATGTTCGTTTCCTTGATGCTTTAAAGTTTAAACCTCTTAGTCGATCTCAGGTCATGGAAGAGCAAGCACAATCTCATGACCCAAGGAGGCTCTTCTACTCAGACCTGAAGGATGACAATTTACTGGACTGCATTGTTTCCAAAGTGACAATCGTGCAAGTTCCTCCTACTGTAAGGCTTGACGTTGCATTTCTGATGTTTTCTTGTGATGATTAAGTTCTGTTGAGACAATTTTCAGTGAGACGTATGTTTGATTTTGTGATACAGATAGATGGAAAATCCAAGTCAATTCCTTCATTCTATTACTATGACATGAAATATTCTCTGGACTATAGCACATTCTCTACCATGGAAATGGGTTAGTTTTCTCAAACAACAATTACTGTGGCAAAACCTAGATGCTAGAGATGTGAAATGCTTCATGGTACTAATCAATCATGCCTTAGGTTTGTAAGTTGGTCAGTTGGTCAGTTGGTCTCCACATTTTGCAATAGTTTGAAGTATTTTTTCTTTTTCATGAACACACAGGAGAGCTGCTTATCATTAGATTAAATGTTTGAAGTATTTTTTCTTGTTTTTCATAGTTTATTTCTGCAATGTATTATCTTGTGTAATTGTGTTGTATTTTGCGTAGTTTCTATTCATTCATCTGTTATAATTTCTTCAAATTTCGTTAAAAGCAGGAGATACAAATGACGTAGCACAATCATGTTACACTAGTAAAATCAATGGCAGAATGAAAAAGATAGATGTCAATGAGAAGCATAAGTCTCCTGTGCTAGAGAAGAGGGAGCTCTCTTTATTAGATCTGTACTGTGGTTGTGGAGGAATGTCAACTGGACTTTGCCTTGGTGCTCATGGTGGCGGTGTGAATCTTTTGACGGTACCTGTTTATGTCTTACACAAACAATCGCACATGTGCTATAACTTTAGTTGGAAACCTGTTTTTAAGTGTTTTTCTCGCAACTTACAGAGATGGGCTATCGATGATGATGAAATTGCATGCGAAAGCTTCAGGCAAAATCATCCAGAAACACGGGTACTATCTTTTTCCAATATGATTGTAATTATTATTTCTTGCCTATTTGCAACTAATGACATGTTGCTCTGGTAGGTCCGGAATGAAACCACAGATGATTTCCTTGAACTGTTAAAAGAATGGGAGAAGTTATGCAAAACATATGTGAAGCGTAGTAAAGCAAACTCACATGCTAATAGCATAACAGAATCCAATAATGAAACTCCAGATTGTTCTACCGCCTCTCCTGAGGAGTTTGAAGTATGGAAGCTAGTTGATATTTGCTTTGGTGATCCAAATAATGTCAGAAAACGCTGCTTATATTTTAAGGTTTGTGAACATAAACTCCAGTGTCATGGTTACCAGAGTAGCAACTCGATTCCGTATCAGAATTATCAGCAACAAATTTTTCTTTTTACCCTTTGATTTAATAACTTCAACCAATGATGTCAAATAACTAGTCTTTTGCATGTGTAGCACAGGTTTTTACCAAATAACATGTAAATTCTATTAGAAAGGACCTTACGCATGAGTTATATGATTTTTTAGTCAGATATATTTTTATTTCTTGGAATGCTAAGTTGTTTGGACTTCTAAGATATGAAATCAACATGTGAATAAATATTAGGGAGTAGCAGAAGATATACCTCCCATTAACAATAATTATGTAAGGAACTAAGGATATACTCTAACCAGTGGTAGCCAAATAAATAATATACTCTCTGGTTCAGCATGTTGTCTGTAAAATTTCTAAGAAATAAGCAGAAAATTACAACTCATCATTAACACCTCAGAGATCATAGTAATATAGGGTATTAGGGTCTCGATGTTAATTGCATATTAAATTAATTAGGAGTGATTATAGGGTAAGGATCCAACTTCATATCTCAGCCCTCCGGTTGAAACGAATGGACTTGATCCTTTGTATCATCCATTTAGTTAATGACTCAATTTTATACTTGTGCTTTTTATATTAGTACAGATAATTTGCTGTATGCATTCATGAGATCAAATGAGTTAACTCTCTTGCCCTAAACTCGGTGCAAGGCTGCAAGCTCTTTATTGTGAAATGTACTTTGCATAGCATGTATTTATCTATTTATGTGATTATGTTCATAGACCATGCACTTCTCTCTTTTTTGTTCATATTCATTGTTTCTATGTTTTCAATGGGTTTTTTTACCATGCATGTAGGTTCGTTGGAAGGGTTATGGCCCTCATTATGACACATGGGAGCCAGTTGAAGGGTTGAGGTATGCAAAACATTGGAACAAATTATTGTGGAGATTGCATTCCCAAATGACATGCCTTTTCCAAAATATGAACAGTTTGGCTTTTAATGTGCAGGAACTGCAAAGAGGCGATCAGGGATTTTGTTGTTGAAGGCCACAAGCAAAAGATACTACCACTTCCTGTAAGTGTTTTTTATTTCTTTAATGGCTTCATAGTTGAGGGTGTAGATTCCACATCGTGTAGTCGGAATTTGAAAAGTTCTTGGACGGGTTCATTGATCCCTGAATGGATAGTTGGGATTCATTTGTGGTCTTTATTTAACTAATTGTTGCCTTTCAAAAGCATGCAGTGTTCTCAGCTCTATGAGGGCATTCTTCTGAGGAGACAACAAAAATGCTTCTATAAAATAACTACTTAATCTACTCACTCTGCGATAGATGAATGCCTTTTAATCGAATGATTGCCTTTACATACAGACTTTGATCTAATAGCTATTTATTTGTTGAGGATATGATTCAACGTAATGCCTTCATTTGTTGTCATAGTATATAATTAGGCTCCGATAGTAGATTAAACCAGCTGGTTTTCCTGATACCCAACATAGAACGTTACAAACAACCTCAAAACTTGGTGAAGAACATTTTTTGATATATTAGACAACAATAACAACAAAGCCTTTCAATCCCAAGCAAGGCTTTGATATATTAGACTAATATATGTAATTTTATATGAGCAGAATTAAATGGAGAAAAAAGAAAATGCTTCTGTACACACTTAACATTTATGGAAACAAAATAAATCAGTATATCATAGTTTTTTCTTTAAAGAGTGCATTTACATGACATTTTGATTGCTACGATAAGGGGCCAAGTAGTGTATCAATTCAATCCTTGAATAATATGCTTGCTTTCATATCGATACTGAGCAAGAGTTTTTTTTGAAGAAATAAGAGTAATTATTTTAATATTACATGTACCTGTCGCAGTTCCATTGATTGACCTTCCTTTCCATGTCTTGTTTATCAATGTGTTTAGGGTGATGCGGATGTTGTATGCGGGGGTCCACCATGCCAAGGAATTAGTGGCTACAACCGCAATAGAGAATTTGAGGCACCTTTTAAATGTGAGAAAAACAAGCAGATCATTGTTTTTATGGATGTTGTGCAATTTTTGAAGCCCAAATATATTTACATGGAAAACGTCCTTGATATATTGAAATTTTCTGATGCAATGCTTGCGAGATATGCTTTAAGTCGCCTAGTTGCAATGCATTATCAAGCAAGGCTAGGCATCATGGCTGCTGGATGTTATGGCCTTCCGCAATTTCGGATGCGCGTATTTTTGGTGGGCTGCCATCCTAAGGAGGTAAGTAATTGATATCTTATATTGGCACATGTACTTTCTTAAACCCTTATTATCCTACTTTCACACTACAGAAATTACCCCTGTTTCCTCTTCCTACACATGAGGCGATTGTGAAGAATGGCTGCCCATTGGCTTTTGAGGTATATATGCTTGGTCTGATAAATTTATTTTAAGTTTTGACATCTATTTGTATAGAGATATTCCAGTTTACCTTTTGTATTTAATATGCTTGAGGTACACAGCTGTTCGAGGGAGGTCAGATGGAAATGACTTAAAGTAGAATGGCACTAGGTCAAGGTCCTCAAGGATAGCACCGATTGGGAGGAATAGATCTAGATTCTAGAGCAAGCGTTCTGGACATAAACTATCAGACTAGTTTATTCATCTTTGCTTAGCCCTTTGGCTGCATGCCTCTTATGGCCTTATATAGTGGCCATCAGCCTATAACAATCACAACTAAATTCTCTAAGTAACCAACAAAATCTTATCCCCAAGGATATAGCTAATAAGCTAAAAAATAATGAGGTTATCTTGTAAGAACATTGACTAGCTGCCTTCCTAGATGTGACGCTTCAGTACCTCCCTTCACATGACACTTCTGCTGTTACAATTACTGCAATTTTCAAATTTTACATGCCACACTCAGAATAATCACACAATTAAGCATGCTTTGCCTAATAAATCGTATGGAATTTCCCTCTTTTGATGTCCGCTATTATGTCTGTGTTCTTTTCTCTTTTTGTTATTATGAGAATTCTTTGGCATTGCAGTGTAACAATGACACTTTCCTTTTTTTGGTCTTGTAGCGTAATTTGGTTGGTTGGCCCGACAGCACACCAATGCAACTAGCGAAACCAATTGTCCTTGAAGACATTCTTTCTGATCTTCCAGAAGTAATTGACAGCACTATAGCTTCCAAACATCTAATTTGGACATTTTGATTCATAAGTTATATTATTAGGTGGCAAATGGAGAAAGTCGTGATGAAATGGTGTATGTAAAGGGTCCTCAAACTGAATTCCAAAGATACATTCGGTCTTTTAATGTTGGTGAGTTGGTCCCATACATTTCTGTAGAATAAACTTGAATACCCTATGCTTTTATAGATTAGTTGCAGGTTTTTGCATGTAGGAATATGTATTCCCGTACGCAATCGAATACCTTAGAGGGGCCATATAATAAAAACTAAAATTCTTTAGGGAAAAAAGCTAAGTTGTTGGGTTTTGTTTATTTTTCCAATGATCATTTATTGGTCAGTTTAGTAGCAATTTTGGAATTTTTGGAAACTACGGAACAAGTAAGTATTGATTCAATTGGAGGAATATTGAGATGGATTCTTGGTATAATAAGCTAAAAGTGTGTAGTGTTGTTTTTTCCTTATGATTCACCATTTTTACAAAATTTAACTACTCCTTTTGTAGACCAAGTCTGTTAATGCTTCTTTTTGTAGCTATGCCAGAAACTCACAAACATGCTCTGTTTCTTCCATGCAGAAGTGCTTGGCCCCAAAGTTCATGTTACAAAGGATTCCAAGTCCTCAAAATTGTATGACCATCGACCATTGGCACTGGATAATGATAACTACCTAAGGGTATTGCAAATTCCCAAGAGAAAGGTTGGCTGAGATGCTTTTATATTCAGATTTAAGTTAGGTAGGCCAATCCTTGCAGTCTCATCTGTCCTATTTCAGGGAGCTAATTTTAGAGACCTTCCAGGAGTCATAGTTGGTCCTGACAATGTAGCTAGATTAGATCCAATGAAAGAAAGAGTACTTTTACCATCTGGTCGTCCTCTGGTAAGACATTTGAGACAAAACACCTATGTGAAACATCACTGTATGTGCTAATTTTGATTAGCTTACATGTTGTGATTTCTTATTTTTCATGTCAGGTGCTTGATTGTGTACTATCTTATGAGAATGGTAAATCTTTAAGGTTGGTTCCAAACTTCAAATTAATCTAGTTGTGCTTTTGATAGATATATTTTTTCTTATGACAATGTTGTGCTTTATATTATTGTTCTATAATATGTTGTAGGCCTTATGGTCGGCTATGGTGGGATGAGGTAGTGGGAACTGTGCTGACATGTCCAAATGCTCGAATGCAGGTTAGCCTTTTCTTTCTTTTTTATCCACTTTGGTTGTGATTCGAAAATCTCTCTTAAAAGAATATGTTTCAGGCCTTGATACATCCTGCACAAGACAGACTGCTTACTATTCGTGAAAGTGCTCGGTTGCAAGGTTTTCCTGACAACTACAGGTTTTGTGGCACAGTCAAAGACAGGTACTTGTTTATCTTTATCTTTTTCCTTCTGAGATGAAGAATCTCGATTTTCATCATGATGCCCTGTAAATTGGGACGCATAAACTGTTGAATTCTGCAATTTATCACTAGTGCATATGAGTTTTTTTAAATAACTCCATTTGAGTATTTGAGCCCATCAACTAAAGACCCAGAACTACAAAACAGGGTATTTGACCACTGATAACTTTATGTTGGGTTCTTACCCACTCAAGGCTATTTGAAGCTGGAATTAGTTGGCATGGGATATACATGGATAGTTTAGTTGATTTACAGTTTACATAAATGGTCACATGATAGTTTAGTGTTGTCAAGTGCCTGGCTTTGTAGTTCTAGGTTGTGGTTAAAGTCCATACCTAGTTACCTACATTAACGTTGGATGCCCCTTTTCTTTTCTAGTAGTCAATACATTCGGAAACCCCTGTAGGCCCTATAGTTAGAACTTTGGTCAGGTGATTGAGGAGGTTTAACAGCATGTTCCTGTTAAAGTGACGGTGACAATCCTCTTTCCTACAAAAGGGTTCATTATGTATAGCTACTGATAGTTGTTGAGTCTTTAGCATGGGTTAACATGTGATGAGCGTGGGTGCAGGTATCGCCAGATTGGAAATGCCGTGGCCATACCTGTTGGACGAGCTCTTGGGTATGCCCTGGCCCTGGCCTATCTGAAGAAAACTGGAGATGAGCCTCTCATGGTGATGCCACCCAACTTTGCATTCTCCCATGATATGGGAGTGTTTGTGTAGTCAACACTCTCGTCAAAATGGTGAAAACGAACGTTTGAGTTCCTCCCCTCGTTAATTTCATTGAACTTCGTCATTTCCATATACAGCTCCGCCAGAAAAGCTGCTCCTCCCATTGCTGCGACCCATGCTCATGTCACTGAGAAGCATTAGGATATATGCCCATTTATCTGATGGGATCAGATCAAGGAATCTGGGTTCCCCAATCTTGTGATCAACTGTTTGTTTTAGCATAAGCATTCCTTTGATAGACACAAGTAACATCCACCACACTAGTTCACTAGAAGCTTCTATTGCGACCTTTGTTGTGTTGTAAAGTAAATGAATGTATATACAATTTAGATGGTTAGGGTAGCAAAATGTATGTGCATCGTCTTGTTTGTTGTTGTATTAGCTTGTGATGAACACAGTTGTAACGGATTAAATAATTCTACAGTGAGTTGTAGACTCCCCCATGTAACAATTTTTTCACATAAATCTATTGTGAGTGAGAGGGCTTAATGTAACAACTCCGTCGAATCGATTACAAATTGGACCATTAATCTGTTTGTTCCTTCACCATGTTAATTCTCTTTCTGGTTCGTGAACAAAGTTTTGTAAATGTTTTGTAATGGTGTGTGGCTCGGGAGTACAATTCGAACGTTTCTTTCTACATTCCACAAGGAACAAGGAGCTAGCATTGTCTGATAATTATTTGTATTTTTGAACATTGCAAAAGATTCAAACATGCCACATTCCCCACTCGGTAGTGGCAGTGTCACAATTTAATAAGAGAAAGTAGTATTGTAAAGTACGGAGTAACAGGTAAAGGATAGTTAAGGAATATTACTTATGAATCGAGAGTATATAAGAAGCCATAAAAGAAGTCTTTTAAGGATAAAATTGAAGAGCTACAGTGAGTACCACCTTCCAGTTCATTGACGGGGGACTCTCTTTGCACAGAACGAGATCCTTTAACGTCAGGTTCTCCGATGTCACCTCGCTCCAACCATTCTGCCCGTCCCGTCTCGCTCTGCCGGACGTGACCGTCGTGTCGCCGCCCCTGGCTTGTGCTTAGCGATGGATTCGGATCGGATACGCGTGAAAACAAATTCGATAGCATTATTTATCACATTTTATTTTGAGTATGAATATGAATCTGGATGTTCTCGGATACGAATACAAAACAGATAATTCAAATACGAATCAGCATTCGGATGCTTACTTAGTTTAACTTAAAATGAATCCGTGTCGGATGTATCGTTTCATAAATTTTCCAAAAGTCCTAAGTGCCGAGTATACCAAATTAGCAGTTAATACAAGAATTCTTGACTATAAATTATGGATAACTTTCTCGAAATATTTTTAAATTTTTATTACAGCATCTACGTATCATCTCGTAATAACATGACAAATCTTGTGTTTTTCAGACTTTATTTATTTTTTTAGAATTAAAAAATTATTAAGCTTCACATTGCCGATCGAGTGTCGCAATCTAGATTTTTCAAAATTTCATTCAATTTAGTGGGTAAGGCCTACAAATGGACTCAAAAATATGAATATAATTTTCTATAAATTTTGATTCATTATTTCAGGCACTTGCAGTTCAAATTTCACATATTTCAATTTAAATCCTAGAAATACACTTAATGAATTAAAAATAGTAAACCGATTCATAAAAATACTAAATTTTTACATGAAATAAGGTATGTTGTATTTTGATTGTATTTTTTTTAAAATTAAAACAAAGATTTAATCATCGATTTGCTTTCAAACTTAACCCATTCCTTCTCTAAATCCTAATTCCTCCTTAGAGAATCTTCGGTTTCTTAACATCTTACGTGATAACTTTCTTAAAACATTTTTAAATTTTTATCACAGTATCTACATATCATATCATAACACCATGACAAGTCTCGTGTTTTCAGACTTCATTTGGTTTTTTTAAATTAAAAAACCATTAAGCTTCACATTGCCGATCGAGTGTCGCAACCTAGATTTTTCAAAATTTCTTTAAATTTAGTGGGTAAGGCCTACAAATGCACTTAAAAAATATGAATATGATTTTTCTATAATTTTTGGTTCATTATTTCAGGCATTTGCAGTTCAAATTTCATATATTTCAATTTAAATCCTAGAAACACACTTAATGAATTAAAAATAGTAAATTGACCTAGAAAAATACCAAATTTTTACATGGAATAAGGTATGTTGTATTTTGATTGTAATTTTTTTAAAGTTAAAACAAAGATTTAACCATCAATTTGCTTTCAAACCTAACCCATTTCTTTTCTAAACCATAATTCCTCGTTGGAGAATTTTCAGTTTCTTAACATCCTACGTGACAACTTTCTTGAAACATTTTTAATTTTTTATCGCAGTATCTACGTATCATATCATAACACCATGACAAGTCTCGTATTTTTCAGACTTTATTTGTTTTTTTTAGAATTTAAAAACCATTAAGCTCCACATTGCCGATCAAGTGTCGCAACCTAGATTTTTTTTAAAAATTCTTTCAATTTAGTGGATAAGAACTAAAAATAGACTAAAAAACATAAATATGATTTTTCTATAAATTTTGGTGCATTATTTTAGGCACTTGCAGTTTAAATTTCACCTATTTCAATTTAAATCCTAGAAACATAATTAATGAATTAAAAATAGCAAACAGACCTAGAAAAATGCAAAATTTTTTAAATAGAATAAGTTATGTTGTATATTGAGTGTAGAAAAATTTTCAAGCTCAAACAAAATTGCAAATATCTTATTGCCTTGAACTGCTAGAAAACCCCATTAACTTTAGTATTTTATAATTATATAAAGAATAAATAAGCCATACATATTAATATAGTGATGTCATGCTATCCTGAGTCTCTAAAAGTTCAGCAGAAATTCAGATATCCGTTTCCATATCCATATTTGTCAAACGAATTCGGATGTTTTCGTTTATTGTCCACATTTAATTCAGATACGAATATAGATATCTATATTTATAATTTATCGAATATGGATATAGATAATTCAAATATTTTTACATCCATATCCATCCCTACTTGTGCTCTCCCCACCCTGCTCCTGGCCGGCGCTCTCGCCGCTCCACCTCGAACACCGCGCCCCACCCCAAACACCATCCTGATTGTTGGATCGCAGCAGCCCTCTGACATCGGGATTCGGGAAGCCGAGGCCCGAGAGAATCTCAATCCCTCTATGCACAAGCATAAAAGCATGGAAAGATCATACCATCGATCCGTACTCTATTTCATTTATCTCGTGAAACGTAATATTCTGTTTGT
>KE371989.1:228321-262759 GCA_000418225.1 Zizania latifolia
CTGCGGCCGCCGAGGTCCTGGCCGTTCATGCCATGGATGGCGTCCTTCATCGACTTCTCGTCATTGAAAGTGACGAAGCCGAAGCCGCGGGACCTCCCCGTCTCATGGTCTATGACGATCTGGAAAAAACATAAACACCAAAGTTACCAACCAAATCATCTAATCTAGGCAGCTTAGAAGGATTTCACGAATAGTTGCAGATCTACATATGAGTAAGACATTAAATTCTAGGAAAAATTCATAGCGATCAACAAGGAATGCAGAGAAATCACGCACATATCAATCTAACACCAAAAGCATCAATCATCTTTCGCGATCAGCACACGAGATAAACCAACCGAAACGAAGGCAACAGCAGCAGTGGCGGCGGAGATCGATCGATACACTCACCTCGGAGTGGACAGCGCCGTAGTCGGCGAAGGCGTCAGTGAGGGAGCGCTCGTCGGCGGACCAGGGCAGGTTGCTGACGTAGCAGCGGTACTCTGGCCCGGAGACCAGCTCACGGTAGTTGTCGTCCCACCACGGCGCCGCCATCGTCGCCTCCGCTAAACCCTAAACCGCCGCACGCACCAACTATCAACAACAGAAAGGAGAGATGATCTTGGATGGAAGAGAGGGAGAGGCCAGGCCAACACTATTTATAGAGAGAAACCAACCGGGCCACAAGGGATTCTCCGAAAATTTGCACCCTATATTTCCAAAAGTTAGAGATACTGGATATAATTTTGTATCTTTATTATTAAGTATTTTAAGTCTAAAATATCTCTCTAACAACCCTCTTATTTGATTTTTAGTTTTTAGAGATCCTTATAATCTTCTTCTATCCTCTCTATTGCTAAAGAGTGATTCTTATTCCCTATTCAATCTGATCCCACTCATCGGTGATACAAGAGATAGAAAAAAGAATAAGAAGAGATTTGATAAGTATGATCCACTCGTCGGTGATACAAGAGTATAATATAGGGAATGTGATACCTAGAGTCTGTTGCATGTTGGAGAGTAAGAAAATTTAGAGATTAAATTTTATTATGAGGGCTCCCTGTATAATAATATTTGGAGTGTTTTTTGACTTCTTTTAGAGATGCTCTTAGACAGTATATGACGATATGCTAACAACCTAAAATGTCATTCTTCTGGTGGTTTAGCTTGTTGTGGAGGAGTACAATAGCTTCATCCCGTGACAGCAACATAAGGAGCTCAATACGAAAATCATTTTTACAAACGGCCAAACTCAGGGGCGGAGACAGGCCTGGGGCAACCTACCTCTAAAAATCCATTAAAATCATATTAAAATGTTGTGCAAATTTTTGAAGAAAATTAAAAACAGTTCATTTAGCCTTATGCGTCACTAATTGCTGGCTCTGCTCCTAGCCAAACCATGCTTTGTACTGGTGTTTTGGCCTTACGTGTTAGGATATGGGGAGGCTACGCTAGCGTTTAATTTCAAAAATTTACCCCGTTAGCCTAGGAACCAGGCGTGCAACAATATCATGGATCGTTACCTTGAACCACGAGACGCGCTTGTGCAGTGGAAGTAGAGTCGAAGTAGCGCGTCCTCGAGCAGCTCTTCTCCGGCTTCGTTTGTTCGTCGGCAATCCGGTGATGAAGACGACGCGATCTGACGATCCAGCGAACTCCACGGGAAGAAGACGAGCACCGATGCAGCAACGGTGCCTCTACAGTATCCACACGTATAGGGATAGAGTCACCTCATGCCGGCGTGCTAACACCACTCACGAGATCCGGAAGATCAATCACAACACTTGTGATCGTGGAGAGAGGAGAGGTGGCGGCTAGGGCTCTCAACCAGGAGCAATAGTAGCAATGACCAGCAGCATCTTCGTGCTTGCCCCACCTCTCTTTATATAGTGTCCAATCGTGGGCCTTTAATCTGTATTAAAGCCCAATAGATATAATCTGTTCGCCTGACCCGGAACTTTCGGCTACAGCCAGAACTTCCAAAAATGACCTTCTGTATCGAATTAATTCTCGACCCGAAACTTTCGGTTCGTCCAGAAAATCAAACACTGGGGCTGGCCAGAAACTTCTGGTCCTACCAGAACTTCTAGATGCTCCAGAACCCGGAACTTCCGGCTACAGCCGAAACTTCCGGTTCCCCCAGAATTTTCTTGGACACAATTCCATCAATCTCCCACTTGAATCATCTGTTGGTTCATCAGGATGGGATTCCTATAGAACATAATCCTTTTCTCCTATTTGAGAATGATTCTCAAATTCCTGTACCAGTCTATAAAATTTGTTCCAGACAATTTCTCCCTTTCAAGGACGGATCTCAGATTAAAAATAGAAGTGTTCTTTGCAGTAGGTGCCATGATCTACAATAACAATACAAGGTTCAGTACTATGCTATGTTAATCTTCTATCAAATAAAAGATATGCCATAATATGTAAAATGATCGCTTTCCCTCTAACGACACACTGTGGGACAAGATCCATATTCATCTAACTCCTAGTGAGCTTTGGCATCACTGCTAGAAGATTAGTGACATATGTAAACAACACTTTGCTAATCACATCTCTATGTGACTCTTATTCGTTGTGGTAGCATCCAATGCCCGACTCACAACTCTATGCCCTAAAGCCCAAAACCATTTTGATAGTTTTGTTAAGCAAACCAATGCTATGCATGTGGTTGTCCGACATCCATCCTAATTGGTCAAGATAAAAGACGGTACTCTGCTTTGGCAGACCCACCATCGATGATCGAGAACCTTGGTAGGTGCAGCTATTAGAAAGAGCATCAATACTTAATTTTCTGAGGGAAACTATTCTATCATGGTAACGATGCCTACCGCACACAGAACATGAAAGAATAGTATGACAGAAACATAAGTAAACATCACAAGCAATCATATTAACTGTGACGTAGTATGTCCCTCTTGTATGGTGATCTCCATCTCCATGGTTCCTGTTCTTCGGGTCATCACGCTTTAGGCCTCCATGAACCTGTATCAATCTATTATAGCTAATAGCACTATACTAGTTACATGAGCAGAAGCATCACATGTCGACACGTAGGTCGTACAACATTTGAACAGCCTTGGGCTATAATCAACCATGACACGCAGGCCATGTTATTATAAGCGAGTATCATATACTTTGTAAGGCCATACCAGTCACAACATTCCCTGTAAAAACAAGTTAGGCGAAGACTATGCGCAACTGAAAACAGACCCGGAACTTCTAGCTCAGCCGGAACTTTCGGTCGAAGGGACCGGAACTTCCGACTCAGGGTCGGAACTTCCGAAATCAACCTTCTGACTCGAATTTATTTTTGGCCCGGAAGTTCTGAGTCACACCCAAAACTTCCAAAAATAACCTTCTGTACGGAATTTATTTCTGTCCAGAACTTCCGGTCCAACCGGACCTTTCGGACCCGGAACTTCCGAGTTATACCCGAAACTTCCGAAAATAACATTCTGTATCAAAAATTATTTTGGCCCGGAACTTTCGGTCCAACCAGAATTTCCAGAAATCCGACGACAAAAACAATAGATCCAATCTATTTCCATCACCATATGTGATCGATCCAGATCGAACACTACGCACGTATGCTTTGATACCACTATTGGGATATGAGGAGGCTACGCTAGCGCTTAATTTCAAAAATTTACCCCGTTAGCCCAGGAACCATGCGTGCAACAAGATCATGGATCGTTATCTTGAACCACGAGACGCGCTCGTGCAGCGGAAGTAGAGTCGAAGTAGCGCGTCCTCGAGCAACTCTTCTCTGGCTTCGTTCGTTCGTCGGAAATCCGGCGATGAAGACAACGTGATCCGACGATCCGACGAACTCCACGGGAAGAAGACGAGCACCGATACAGCAACGGTGCCTCTACGGTATCTACACGTACAGGGATGGAGTCACCTCGTGTCGGCGTGCTAGCACCACTCGCGAGATCCGGAAGATCAATCACAATACTTGTGATCGTGGAGAGAGGAGAGGTGGTGACTAGGTCTCTCAACCAGGAGCAATAGCAGCAATGACCAGCAGCCTCTTCGTGCTTACCCCACCTCTCTTTATATAGTGCCCAATCGTGGGCCTTTAATCTGTATTAAAGCCCAACAGATCTAATCTGTTCGTCTGACCTGGAACTTCCGGCTACAGCCGGAACTTCCGAAAATGACCTTCTGTATTGAATTAATTCTCTTGACCCGGAACTTCCAGTTCGTCCAGAAAATCAAACACTGGGGCTGGCCCGGAACTTCTGGTCCTACCAGAACTTTCGAACTTTCGGTTCCCCCAGAATTTTCTTGGGCACAATTCCATCATTACGATCTAGAAAATATTGCATTAGTACATAAATTCTATTGGAATAATAACTTGGGTGTTGTATGTTTAAAATTGACCGTATGCCAGCACAAAATCCACTGATCAAATATCAATTATTCAGTTGTGCGTATATTTTTTTCACTGCATGTCTTCCTTAAAAATCTTCTCTATAACAATTTGATCTTTGTGAATTGAAACAGCGTGTCAACGCTCTGGTCGACAGGTTTTTCTGGAATAGTCCGAAGTTTAGCAGTGAAGGTTGAAAGGCAGGATATTTCTATCACAAGCATTACGAACACATGATTTTTAATAGGTTCGGACCTTCTAGACGATAATTTCTTAGTGTGTATTATTTAAATGCAAGTGTATTGTACATTAGATTGCTCTCAGTTCAGATTGATATTCCTTATATAATAAGGAAAAAATTCTTAGGGACATATATGATGATGGAATAAGATACAAAAGTGCATCTAGGACCATATGTTGATTTTAGAAGATTATATTACCTTAAAATGTTATATTCTCTAGAACATAGCAGTAATTACTATGGTTAGGATTACCTTCAATGTCAAGGATACGGTTAATATTTTTCTTGCGACCAAATACACCATTAACACTCCTGTCGTCCTAGGCGGCTAAGATAACCTCACGTTTAACCTTTCGCTCTTTTCTAATTGCACATTCATTAATTATTAAAACTACAATGTAATAATTGTTGGATAATTAGGTAATTGTAAGATTAATTTCTGAATTAAATAAATCAGGACATACATAGAAACTAGCATAAATAATTCTAACATACTAGTTAACATAAACAGTATAACAATGATCTCACGAAACATGATAAAAAACTGAGAAGGATCACAGCACTCATACTATAAGCTTGTAGACGAGGGTACCACGACCGGTGTAGAATTGCTCATGTTGGCGTCGGACCGCAGATGACGGTGACCGACGGTTGACGTAGACGAAATGCGCGCCGTGTTAACGGACATGAGCAGTTATGCGGAGTGCTTCTGAAAAACCTTATTCGCTATCTCCTATTGCAGGATCACAAGAGCGGAGGGTTTTAGAGGCCTGCTCTCCCATTCGCCGGTGCACGCCAACATGTGGGATGGAGAAGGCTACGGCAGTGGCGCGACAGAGAGAAGTGGTAAAATCCTAGCTCGGTTTGATTTGTTCTGATCTTATATGTGGAGACCGGTTAGACAAGTATTTATATAGGAGCCGGCACGATCTCACGTCGCGATCGTGATCTAAACCGAGTTGATTTTCATATCTCGAATATAGACCAAGTTACCAAAAATTAGAATAACAAAAGGAGGCTGCATCCCCGTAAGGCGAGGAGCCAGATTTTGGCAGGCCATTCATGCAGGTGTTGCGTGTCCACGCCCTTCGACGAGGCGAGCGAGCGCGCGCATATGGAGATTTATTTCTCTCCCCCATACACATAGCTTAGTAGAGTGGAAATAACCCTACTACATAAGTTGGTCATCCTCCACCTACACTAGTAATATGAGACTAAATATTTCCATTATCTTCTTATATGACATGAGCTTTTAAGATTTATTTAGAATTTCTGAAACATTGAAGTGGGCTTAGCCCACTAAAGCTATTAGCGAGTTAAATACTTAGAGAAAACAAAAAAGGTCGAGGTTAGAGGCAGGGGTGGGCACAAAATAACTGAAAACCGACAACTGAAGCGAACCGAAAAAAGTTAATTTTAGTTTTTCCAAAAGAAATCCGGTTTTCATTTTTCGAAAGTTCGATGTTTGGTTTGGTTTTTGACTTTGCAAAACTGAATGAACCACATTACCGAACTAAAACTTCGCTGAGTACATGACCGATTCAATATTCAGTATTTACCGCCCAATCCCATTGCTAGGCGTTCGCGTCCTGACTCCTACGTGATTGCGTCCAGCTTCGAATCGATCCCAATCCCATCGATAGTCGCCAGTCACCTCACTTCGCGTCTTCGGCTCTTCGTCAGGCGCCCAAACCTTTGCCGCCCGCACTCCAACCACCGAGGTATGCCGTCGCTCGCCACTGGTCCACCAACTCGCCGCAAAGCCACGCTCCCACGCCTAGACACCGTGCCGCACCTCCCGCGCTTGGCCGTCACGCGTAGCCGCACACCGCTCACGCCCACTTGGCCGTAGCGCCAGCCCGTCGCCCAAAAACTGCAATCTGTGTGCATTGTTTATTTGGATCTGTTTGGATCTGTTTGCTTCTTGAAGTAAACCGACAAATCAAACCGAGCTTTTTTGGTTTTTTTGGTTCAGTTTTGATAAATTTAGCAATTCGTTTGGTTTCTGATCTCTAAAAAATAAACTTTCTGAAAACCAAAAAAACTGAACTGCCCAGGCCTACTTGTGATGGACATAAAAGAGCTCGCTGCCGGAGCGGAGCGAGGAGGGATAGTACTTGGCTTCAGCCAGGCGAGATGTGAGCGAGAGGCGAAGGGAGATAATTTGGGGATTCCGTCGCACGAGGCAATAGGCTCTAGCCAACACGATGTGGCTCTAACGCCGCAACGACTTTCCCAGCTGAAATTGTCGTCGTCTCTACAAGCCACGCCTACTTGTTCAGATCCACTTCTCAAACTAAGTTAGAGGCTCTGTTCCGATATGACAAATTGAGACCATGAGCCAGTAGCGTTGTAACCCCCTTAGAGGGCAAGCGAGGTGAGTGGAACCAGCGAGCTGTTGGCTGTTGCGGCTCGCTCATCCGATCGCTACGCGGGGCGAGGCCGCGTGAAACAGATCGATCCCTCTCCCTCGTGGACACATGCACAACGCCCGGCCCCACCAATCGACGCAACCACCCAAACCGGACACGGTCGCCGCACACCTTTCGTACCCCCCCTCCCACACATTTCTCAACGCAGGACCCACACCCTGACATGGTGGTCCCACAAAAGAACGACGCTTCTGGGCCCACGTGTCGGTGGAGTGCTGACGCTTGGGTGGTCGCATCTGCTGTGCAGGCTGCATTTTGTCGCTCGCTTGCGCGTTGCGTCTTCCAGATGATTCCGTCACGAGGATACTGTCCTTCTCCCGCCTCTGACAGTAACCCTCCCACTTGCAGGTGGGTCCAGCGTGATGTTGTCCCCGGTGTCGGTGACCGTGTCTGACGCTTCGGGGAGGAAGTCGGCGTACGCTTAGCGTCTCCGCTACGTGCCCTCCCTCACGTTACGCGATAAAAAAGTTAGAGCCCGGAGACGAACGAGGGAGACGACCAAAGTGAGGGAAGAAAGCGAGCGGGCGAGCACATGGCGAGCGGGCGAGGAGGCTGTGGGGGATCGACGAAGGCTGCGGACGGCGGCGGCGGTATGACGAGGGCGGAGCTGGAGCAGGTGTTCCGGCTGTACGACGCGAACCGCGACGGCAAGATCTCGGCGGATGAGATGGAGTCCGTGCTGCGGGCGCTGGGGGCGCCGCCGGGGCCCGGGGAGGTGCAGCGGATGATGGAAGAGATGGACACCGACCGCGACGGCTTCGTTGACCTCACCGAGTTCGCCGCCTTCCACTGCGGCTCCCGTGGCGGCGGCGGCGGCGACGCCAAGGACCAGGAGGCCGCGTCGGAGGCTGAGCTGAGGGAGGCGTTCCGGATGTACGACGCCGACAGCAACGGGCTGATCTCCGCTCGGGAGCTCCACCGCGTCCTCCGGCAGCTCGGCGAGAAATGCTCCGTCGCCGACTGCTCGCGCATGATCCGCTCCGTCGACGCCGACGGCGACGGCTGCGTCAACTTCGACGAGTTCAAGAAGATGATGGGCGGCGGCGGTGGCGGCGGCGCTAAGCGCTAGGTCGCCCGCCAAACCAAACAGCAAGCCGGAGTCCATGCCTTGCCAAATGGAGTATCAATTTAGCTCATGCATGGTTTCCCTATTTGGAAGTTAAAATTAAACCTAATCTGTAGCAAGTGAACAGCTTTTTAGTTTTAATCCACCGTGATTTTTAAAAAGCCCTCATTTGATGGATAGTGATGTAATCATGGAAAGGTGGTCCTACTGTTTCTGATATATATACTGATTGACTCGTGATGTGTGTATAAACTACACTGTTAAGCCTGCTTCCAACCAAGAATGTCGAGGGGAATTAAAGATTTGTTTTTTTTTGTTCCAAATTATTTATGACAGGTTTGGATTTGGATTTGCTACCAAAATCTTTTCTTATCAGCTACTCGTGCTTGACAACTTATATAGTGTTCCTACATGATATATGTATAAACGTGCGACAAAGACTAAAAAATCCATATCATTTCATTTTCTCCACCGTAGCATATGATTGTTTCGTTTTTTTTTTAAAAACTGGTTTAAAAATAATGATGTATTGAAGAGTCATGCGGAATTAAAATTGATTTTTTTTCTTTTTCCTTAGATACAGATTAAAACCGGAGGGAGAGAGTATTTGACATTCATTTGGATTAAGGCAAATCGTTCCAAACATCTCTCCAGGTGCTTTTGGCACTACGAAAAAAATGATAGGATAGCAACTAACTACTAATGAAAATTGAGTAAATTGCAAATAACGCATAAAAGTAGCAACTAATGAAAATATTCACAAAGATAAGATCAACATGATCAAATGAAAATACACTTTCCTTCCTCTGCGGTTCTTAAACTGCTCTGGAGCTGGATCACTCTCTGCCACTGCCCCGAATCCCGCCGTGTGTTTAAATTTAAACACGAATACAAAACAAACACCAAATAATGACAAAATTTCAAAATGCTCTAAAATGCATGCAAATACACAGTGGAAAGGTACTGTTTTAGATGAATTTAGGTGAAAGACTTGATTTTTCGATGAAGAATGTGGTTGTTGTTAACGAGGAAAATTTCAATATGGTCAAATACGGAGTCCATATCTCTACGATTTTGGTGGTATTTTGTAAAGTAACTGTCCAAATTGCGACCTAACAGTATTAAAAAGATACTTTTATGAACCCAACAAAATTTGGTTCTCATAATAAGGAGTTGGATGAATTTTCTATGATTTTCAAAATTCTAGTAATTTATGATGAGAGAATAATTCCTACCCAATTAAACTAGTGTGATATCTTCTAGCAACATTTTGTAAAAAGAAATATATTTTAACATGAGATCATAATTTTGTAAAACTAAAAAAATTTGGTTCACTCAATTTGGTGCTAAAACGGATTAGTTATCAAATAATTCCTTCAAATGAATTTCTAGGATTTACTTTTATTCCTAATAACTAAGGATAGCGGAGTACTGATAATACGTTTTTCCAAAGGGAAAGCTTATTGGACTGAATCTCCCGAACCCTATCATAATAAATAAGTTTTCTTGTGTTGGAAGCGTAAAACTGATTTAAAGGAATAAGACATAAGTAAAGTCTCGAAATGTTACTTTTAGGTCCATGGGCCCACACGCAAGTGAGATGGTTTTTTACTAAGTGACACCTATTTTTTGAGCAATTGTAAAACACTACCTCCCGCTCTATTTGGGGTGGACGATGGCCGAGGCGACGAGGCGGCGGCGATGGCTAGCGGCGGTGTTCAGTCGGGCTACCGTGCAGGCCATGTCATGATCACTAAACGATCCAAACGAAGAGTAGACAAGCATCTGCGAGGTGTTGGGAGGCTCACCGAGCAATCTTTCGAGGTGGAGAAGCCCTGAGTTGGGCTGGGGACGAAGGAGCGGTCCGACGGAAGTAGCTCAACGCTGAAGGTCGGATCCAATGAAGGCGACACGGAATCGGTTGCGGCGGCGGGTCACCGGTGATGTCTTCAGCCCTCCAAGTCCCTTGGCTGGAGATGAAGAAGATGACCAGGAAAGCAAGAACACAAGGCAAAACAGAACACAGAGAAGAGTGATTTGGGGCTGCGACTGGAAGCTCTACTTCCTTCGGATTGCATTGTAGCAAATATGAAAAAAATACAGAAGTACAAAGTCCTGTAGCCATTACAAAGTGACGTTGTGACCATACGGGTCACTGTAGTTACGCCAACCTTAACTAGAAACATATTGAATACAGCTAGCTTCACTTCTGAACTTACAAAAGAGAGAAACAGACAGACATGACCTCCATCTGAAATTTTATACCCTAGACTGAACCAAAAGTATCCAAAATACTTCAGAACACTGAACAAGCTTCAGAAACACTGATCAAGCCTGAGTTATCTAACAATTTCCCCCTAAGGCAGGCTTGATTCACTTCAACTTGACAACGCCAATCCTGTCTCGTAGCTCACATAACCTTGCGCGCCCGAGTGATTTCGTCAAGACATCCGCTAGTTGCTCTTGCGTGTTAGTGTAATACAGGGAAACCTTTCCGCTATCCACACACTCACGGATGAAATGGAATTTTGTGTCGATGTGCTTGCTGCGATCATGTAGCACAGGATTCTTGCTCAAAGCAATTGCGGACTGGTTGTCCATCTTCAACACCAGCGTCTAGACTTTGGTGCCGATGACGTCACCCAGCAGCCGTGTGAGCCACACAGCTTGGCATGCTTCAGCTGCTCCTGCCATGTACTCTGCTTCACATGAGGAGAGCGCCACTGTTCTCTGTTTTTGGGACTACCAAGAGATTGGCATCTCCTCGAGGAAGAAGATGACACCGGTGGTGCTCCTCCTTTCATCCACATCTCCCCCAAAATCGCTGTCGGTGTAGCCCGTCAACTTGTTGTCGGTGTTCGAATGCTTGGAGTAGAGAACGCCATAGTCAATTGTGCCAGAGATGTATCGCAGCAGGTGCTTGACGGCATTGAGGTGCTCCTGGCATGGCGTCTCCATGAACCGGCTCACATATCCAACCGCGAACGCGATGTCCGGCCTTGTGTGCACCAAGTACCTCAAGCTTCCAACCAGGCTTCGATACATTGTTGCATCAACCTCCGGCGTCGTGCATTTGGTTGTCAGCTTGAGCTTCACCTCCATTGGAGTTTGGCAAGGTTTGCAACCTGCCAGTCCTGCTTTCTCAAGCAGTTTTCTTGCATATGCTGCCTGCCCTAGTGTGATAGCACTTTGGTTCTGCTTCACTTCGATCCCGAGGTAGTAGGAGAGGTGACCGAGGTCACTCATGCGAAACATACGACGCATCTCCTCCTTGAATGCATCAACATCTCTTGAATTCGCGCCGGTGATGATGAGGTCATCGACGTAGACTCCCACCACCACTCGTGACGACGTGACTCCTCTTGTGTACATGCTATGCTCGCTGGCGCACCTAGTGAACCCGAGCTCACGCAAGCTGCTGTCCAGTTTTGCATTCCACGCTCGTGGCGCGTGGCGCCTGACGAAACCCATACAAAGCTTTTCTCAGCTTCAAGACCTTTCCTTCATGCCCTGCTGCAATGAAGCCCGGTGACTGTTGGACATACACTTCCTCCTTCAATTCACCATTCAAGAACGCCGTTTTGACGTCCATATGGTGTATCAGCCACCCCTCCTGGGCAGCCACAGCAAGCAGCATGAGAACTGATTCCATCCGAGCGACAGGGGCGAAGACTTCATCAAAATCAACCCCCTATTTTTGAACATAGCCCTTCGCCACAAGGCGTGCTTTATGTTTGACAATGGCCCCTTGTTCATCGTGTTTGAGCTTGAATACCCACTTCAACCCGATGGGTTGACGGCCGGGGGGGCAGATTGACGAGTGTCCACGTATTATTCTGCTCAATTGAGGCCATTTCTTCCAGCATCGCCTTGCGCTAGATTTCCTCGCTGCGTGCTTCATCAAATGTGGCAGGTTCATCGCCTACAGCAAGCAGCAAGTCATCATCGACCATGAGCTCACGCTCTACCAATCCGGGGTTCACCACAGGTCCAAGAACATTCTCTAGTGCCCTGAACCTGAGTGGCACGTCGTCTTCATGATCAGCATCAAGATCTGGGTCTCCGGTTAGAGGAGACGTGAATTCCACAGATGGTGTGGCCGTCGGAGTGCTTAGCCCCTGTGCACTTGCTGGTGTGGCTGCAATTGGTGTCGATGGTGCTCCATTCGGGTGTGCCATGCTATTTTCTTGTGCCATAGCCGGCTGCTCGCTGTTCACCACCACGGTTGTGTACTCAACATGGAACGGCTCTGAATCTGCCATGGCAGGAGCTTCTCCCTGCTCCTCCCACTTCCATGGCTTTCCTTCATCAAACACCGCATCGCGTGAGACGTGCACGCGTTCAGTGTTCGGGTTATAGAACCTATACGCCTTGGAGCCCGGTTCATAACCGATGAACACCATTGGTGTGTTGCGGTCATCAAGTTTCTTCTGGTGGCCGCCAAGTACATTCACAAATGCAACACAACCAAAAGTACTAAAGAAGTGCACTGGAGGTTTTGTGCCATACCAAGCTTCAAATGGGGTCATTCCCTTGACACTCCTCATCGACGATCGGTTCAGAATGAACACCGCCGTTGTTACCGCCTCCCCCCAAAACCAGCCAGGCATACGCATTGCTTTCAGCATGCTGCGCGCCATGCCCAACACGGTTTGGTTGCGTCTCTCCACCACACCGTTCTGTTGAAGGGTGTACGGCGCAATGAGGTGGCGTCGTATTCCTTGCTTGGTGCAGTAGTCGCTGAACACTTGTGCTGTGAATTCACCACCGCGATCGGTACGGAGTGTACCCAACTTCCGCCTTGATTCAACTTCAGCCCGATTCTGCAACCGAATAATGGCATCTGCTGCTTGATCCTTGGAATTCAGCAGCACTAACCACATATAACGGCTCATGTCATCAACTGCAAGCAGAAATATTTTCTTCCCCCCTGGCGTCGTCGGCGTGATTGGACCACACAGATCTGCATGCACAAGCTCCAGGGGCTGCGTTGCACGGTATTTGCTCGCTGCTGGGAATGGATGTCATCGTTGCTTGCCAATGAGACAACTGTCATAGACTTGATCAATGTGATCAATCTGTGGCAAGTCTCACACAAGATCTCCCTTTGATAGCTCCCTGAGCCCTTGAAACTCGAGGTGTCCGAACCTAGCATGCCACTGCCAGGCCACCTCAGAGCTCTGGGCTGCAAGGCAGATCGGCTTGTCGATGTCGAGGATGAGAGTGTACAGTTGGCTCGACGATCGCTGCACCTTTGCTAGCAGCCGACGCCGGTGATCCCAAATCTTCAGCACGCCATCTTCGATTAGGATCTTGTAGTGATCCTCATCGAGTTGTCAAAGGCTGATTATGTTGGCGGTGAGGCGAGGAATGTGGTAAACGCCGGAGAGTTGCTGCTGCTCACCACTCTTGCACTTGAAAAGAATTGTGCCGCGCCCTTCAATGTCCACCACGGAGCCATCCCCTAATCGGACAGTGCCACGAACGCCAGTGTCGAGGTCGGAGAAGGCTGATAGGGCTCCCGTCATGTGATTGGTTGCCCCGGTGTCGAGAATCTAGTGTGTGGCGTTGTTGTCTCTTGTCTCCTCAAGCTGCACAAACAGCTTGTCCTCCTAAAAATGGATGGGTGCAGAGACCTCTGGTGGTGCATCGTACACCTCGGTGGAGTGCTCGGAGTTGCTGGCGTCGAGGACCCACTTCACCTCGATGGAGAGCTCGGAGTCGCTGGTGTCGAGGACCCACTGCGTGCTACCACCATCGCCCTCCTCTCCAAGATGGACAGAGAGTTTGTCTCTGTTGCAGCTGAGAGCTTCGGCACTGTTGGAATCCGCGGCTGCCATGTGCATTGTGGGCTCGGTGTCCTCCTCCACCTAGGACACATGAGCCTGCTCATCACGTTTCTTCTTGCGACATTCACGCGCCCAATGCCCCTTTTTGCCGCAATAACGACATTCATCGCTGGCAGCAGGCTTCTTGCCCATTTCACCGTTTCCAGCGACCTTCGGTGGCTTAGAGCCGTTGCTGATCCCACCGCCGTGCCCGTGGCCACCACCACAGCCACATTTCTTCTTCCATGACGAGGATTTGTTGCCTCCTGATGAGCCATCTACAGGGAGCTTGAGTCACGACGCGATGCGTGCGACCAGCTCATCCTCGCTGAAATTCAGCCTACCGGCAGCACTGCTACCGCTGCTGCTAGGGCCACGACGCTCCTCCGCAGCCTTGAGGCGCCCAATCAACTCCTCAATCGAGACCTGGCTCAGATCAAGCAAAGTCTCAATGGCCATTCTAATCTGTTCATACCTCTCTGGCAGCGCTTGGATGAACTTCCTGACGATGTCCTCATCGATTTGGGGGTCACCAAGCACCGCTAACTGATGAGAGATCGCATTGATGCGTATACTGAAGTCATCGATGCTCTCACCATCACGAAAACGGAGCGCATCAAACTCTCACTGTAGCGTGTTTGCCTTGGCTCGCCGCACACAGTCGATGCCGACGTGCATGATGCGTATGGCGTCCCATGCCGCCTTCACCGTAGGCTTGGTCGCCATGGCCCCTATCATCTCCAGTGGCACAGACTTGGAGATCACCTCAAGTGCCATGCGATCCTTGGTAAAGTCGACATCATCGCCATCAGGACTCATGGCCTGCCAAAGACCGCGCGCCTGAAGCATCACCTTCATCAACGCCGCCCGGTCATGGTAGTTCGTCCGCGTGAGGGTCGGGTACTGCCCACTGCCGCTGACCTCCTTGGTGACCCGGTGGATCACCAGATTTCTCCCTGAGCCGCCGTTGTCACTGCCACTCCCTGGCTGCGGCGTTGCGTCCCTGTGACGTCGACAAAATGGTGACGCAGAGCGACCACGCGACATGAGCGCTCACTGGCAGTGGCTCTGATACCAATTGATGTCTTCGGCCCTCCAACTCCCTTGGTTGGAGATGAAGAAGATGACTAGGAAAGCAAGAACACAAGGCAAAACAGAACACAGAGAGGAGTGATTTGGGGCTGTGACTGGAAGCTCTACTTCCTTCGGACTGCATTGTAGCAAATATGAAAAAATACAGAAGTATAAAGTCCTGTAGCCATTACAAAGTGACGTTGTGACCATACGGGTCACTGTAGTTACGCTAACCTTGACTAGAAACATATTGAATACAGCTAGCTTCACTTCTAAACTTACAAAAGAGAGAAACAGACAGACATGACCTCCATCTGAAATTTCATACCCCAGACTGAACCAAAAGTATCCAAAATACTTCAGAACACTGAACAAGCTCCAGAAACACTGATCAAGCCTAAATTGTCTAACAGCCGGTCTTGGACAAGAGAAGGCCAATCTCTCGGCTCGGCTCTCCGGTTTGGGGTGTTTGCTCCTGGCGTCAAGGAAAGTGCCCTTGGTGCGACAGCTTGGCCTGGGGAAGTCGGCGATGGTCGGAACAGGACGACGACGACGCGGCTACGCATAGAGGGCAGTACTCCTGAGCTTCAATGGCGAGGTGGCGTTTCAAGCTCTGCAGGGGATCAGGGTCAACATAAAAGACAATCGCCATGCAGAGAAGAGAAGGAAACGCAAGAAAATCCGAGGAATCATCGAGGGACCAAAGGACGGCGATGCCCTCTTCTTTGCGGCCGGCAAGGGACCGTGGAGAAGAAATGAAACGTGAGGACTCCACAGGTCTATCCTGAGATTGGGTTGGTGGAATGGAGGGAGAGTCAGCTGAGTCCGGAGTCCTGACCCATCAAGTCCCCGTTTCGTTGAGCACTTGAGTAATTTTACAGTACTTAAAATACTTAATGTTATACCAGTATTAATTTTGATATCTCTTGGTATAGGACTAAGAGTATCAAAATTAACACTAAAAATTATGATATCTCTTTAAAGACAACAAAATTTACTTTATAAATAATATTTTTTCTTAAAATTTTAATTCTAAATAGCACGCTCTAGAAATCGTAAAAATAGACATCTGTCAACAGAGTTATGGCGTGGTGTGGGCGAATACGGCTAGCACAACGCGAGGCGGCAGACGTGGGAGGTGAGGCGGCGCGTGCCTCTGTCGACCGAGTTATCTATCGATATTTTAAATATCGACAGAGCCTCTAAGCGTTGACAGAGGTTTATTTTTTGATTTCTAGAATGATATCAGAATTGAAAATTCGAGAAAAAATATTATTTATTAAAAAAAATCGCAACAGACGGTGGCCCAAGATGTAAGTCATCCCGTCGGCCCAATGCTCTCTCCCGGCACCGTCGACGCGTCGACGCGCGCTCCAGGTCCCGGTAAATCCTGGGCCTTCAGATCGTCGCGCGGCGTGCCTCTCCTCGGCTGCGGACTTCGGTCATCGCCGACGCCGAGCACCACCTCCTCCTCCGCCCGGCCGATGTGTCACGACCAGCAAGCTAGCACACCTCCGGCGTGTGCTGGCCGACGATGCATGGCAATATGGCATCGACGCCGCGTTCGGCTAAGCTCAACTCTCGTGGTCTCTCGTATCACCCCGGTAATAATCTGTCGTTCTTACAATTGTTTGTTCCGTTCATTTGATCGCCGCGCCCTCCTTGATCGAGTTCAGAGCTGGACAACAATGTCCGTCACGCAGCCATCCCGTCACGTAGAGCTAATGAGCTCTTGAATTGTGGTCATGGCGATGGCCACGACGACACACGTTGGCCGGCCAGCCGGCGATGGCCAGGTATAGACTTTTAGGATGGCCACGTCGCGTATGCCTGTTAATTGCCGGCTGAGTAAATGGTGCATGAGCACGAGACTTTTAATTTTCTCTACCTGCTTTGATTAATTTCTTTCAGTATAAAATCTGTACTCGCTAATTTGTTTTTAAAATTAGGAATTTAAGCAAATTCAGAAAAAAATGTTATACAGAAAGCTAGTCTGATTACAAGACAGTTTAGTTAGTGCTTCCAACTGCGCCATTATGTATGGACGGAGATGGTCTATCCGTCTATGTTCATCGATAGCATCCAAAGTTTTGGGATCAACAAGGTCAGGGACGAACCAGTTTGGGACGTTGTCACACCTAGGTCAATTATCTAACCGACTGATCTGATCAAATCGCCAACCACACGTACCAATCCAGGTGGATGGTCATCAAGCCAAGCTTCGTGACCTCCGAAGCTAAACCAGAACCGAAAGCAGCCAAGCTGTGTCTGCTACTCGGTTACACTCAAGAACACACACAGATATTAAACAACCTTCAAACTAGAGCAGAAAGATAGCAGCCCATACCTGCATCACTTGACCAGACATTGATAGTTGGTTAGCATTCACTACTACCACTATCTACAGGTCTCTCTCTAACTCTATCTCTTTCAGCAACTTGTATCAGAATTCAGAATAAGCGGCAACTCCGGCCCTGTCGGTCGGCCTGGCCGTCAGTGAAGCCTGGAAGCTGGGAAAGAAAGAAAGCATTAAGCATCTGCAGTGCAACTCGATCTACACACGCAGATATGGCACGTGTCCCTTTCGTGGAGAGTACAGTGACACAGTTGGGCGTTGCGGCGGCGCCCAGCTAGCCGGAATATAATTTAGATCGGCCGGCGAGCGAGCGATCGACAAAGGCATGGTTCACATTGATGCTGGCCTTCATTAGGCAAGCCCCTCCTGCCAGGAAACTCGTGCCCATTTTCTCTCTTATCAACATTCCGGTGACAACGAACCTGCTCATTAATTGATAGTGGACGAGGACAAAGGACGATGTTGATCGCCACTTGACTGATTGATTTAACTGTGGTATACATATAACCAGACATTGCATAATCATCAACGGGGCTCCATGGAGAAATTGAAGGAAATATAGTAACGCAAATTTGGAAATTTGCATTACCCTCGGAGCCCATTATACATAGCGTACGTGGGACTTAAGATAGAGGACTCAATATCAATCTAATCTTGCCCTAAAATATCAGTAATTACCATATATCTCTAACATTATTCATCTTTTAGAGAAATTTCACCAAGCCACGAGTACTTTCATAAAATTATCACAAAACTACAAATTCAACACATAGTATCATAAAACTATGATTTAGCATCAAACATATCACAAAATTATATATAGATTTAAGTCACAATTTGATAAAACTGTAGATTTAGCGACGAAATTGTCCCCAAACTACAGATTCTATATGTTATAATATGATAATCTTATCGAAAACTAATGTATCATAATTCGTTCAAGTTTTATTCTCGTATTCTAAACTCTAAAATCAATAGTATTGTGATTTAATTTATTGCTTTTCATAATTTGTTGTAAAATTTATTCTAATATTCTACGCTCTAAAATCAATAGTTTTGTCGTAGATTTAGTTTTATGATACCGTGTCTCAAAGGCGTAGTTTTATAATAAATTTGATACCTTAAATCTATAGTTTTGAGCTAATTTTATTGAATTAATGTAACTTTGCAAAATTTACTCTTTTTAATATGAAATATGGTACACGATTGATATACTACCAAAGCATTTATATCGATGAATCTAGTAATATAAATTGTCTTTCAGGTAATAAATCTATATCATTTTGAATTTAACGGGAAGGACAAAATGCAAGGGAATGGGCACAAACGTTATTTTGACGAAAAGGAAGGGAAATTTACGCCAAAACCCTTCACGTATATTAGGAGGGCAGAAAGGGCCTCCTTGCAAATTTTCTCGCAGCGACTGAATCGAGCGCTGTCACGTCACATAAACTGCTCTCTTGGAGGTTTTTTAAATCTTCTGAGGGGGGTTCTTAAAAAATGACAATACAGGTGGCGATTGGAAACTATTTTTATAAATTTTGGAAAAAGTATATTTTGTATGTTGAAAAAAATAAAAAAACTTCCAACCCAGCTAAAGCCAGCCCAACTAACCAAACTGTCCCAAGCCAGCGAAACATGTCACCCGACCCATCTAGACCGCGGGTAACGTGTATTGAGTTATATATATTTTTCAGATCTAGTGCCATATATTTTGGAATTTTTTATAATAAAATTTTAAAAATAGATAGCTCTGACCCTTTGTTTTTTTTAAAAAAATGTGTTCTTAATATTTGAAAATATAGTTCAAGACTAATTAAAAAACTAAAATTTGAGAGTGTTATGATCCACTTTTCCTTAAACGAGCTTCCAATAAATCTGCAGCCACTCCATCCATACAACGTAAGCAAACAATCCAAACAAAAATGAAACAGAATTTATATTGGATATATTATTGTTAGTTTTGTCCTGCATCATATATAGTACACCTCCTTACATTGATCATATATCTAGCTAGTTTTTATTCCAATGCCGACTCTATCAAAATCGAAAACACCTTAATTAATTTCCAAGCCGCCCACAAATCATATCTAACTACCATACACTGTGCACCCATAATGCCATAAACTCTTACAATCCGAGTCCCTTTCGGTACAGTTAGGCAGTAGCGCAGTGCGACTGTGCGAGCTGTGCAGCTAGCTGCACGAACAAGATTAATTAAGCCCCGTGTTATGATTAGGACCCTCTAATCTAGCTAAGGTTTTCAAGTAACAATAGTTTAAAAAGTAGTTTCTTCGTCATTGTTCAATGATTTTTCAAGCTATTTATTTACTGTATAATACGGAGTATATAATATGTAATTAATATATGTATATGAGTTGTGGGACAGTGGGAGCGAGGAGTGAGCAGCGGAGCAGCTAGCGTCGTAGTGGTAGTCCGTGTAACCAACGTCCCGACTTAATTAGCAGCAGTTATTACCACCTGCTTCGCAACCCCCACTGCCATTAATGCGTGATCTGCAGCTGCGACTACTCTCCTACAGCTGCGGCTGTGCCATGCCTCGCCACCTCCCCAACTGTGAATTGAAACGGAGGGAAATGGTGGTGGTGACCGGGAGGAGAGCAGCGGCAGCAGCTTAAAATCCAACGTGATGCTCTGGCTAGCTCTTCAGTGTGCATCTCTCTCTCCTCTCCTTTCCTTTCTGTGTCTTGCTGTCTCCATTAATGGTTGGTTCCGTGGGTAGCTGAGCTCTTTGCTGCGTGCCTCGCTTGGCTGCGCTGGCCGGCATCCGCCTAGCTAGCTAGCTAGCAGCGAGGAGAGGAGGAGATCGAGATCGAGGGGGAGGAGAGGAGAGGAGACGAGGGGTAGATCGAGGAGCTAGAGATGGAGTACGGCGGCCGGGAAGGAGGAGGAGGAGGAGGAGGGATGAACGGCGGCAGGGCGGCGTGGGCGGGGGCGCTGTCGCCGGCGGCGAGGTACGCGGAGTCCGGTGGCGCGAGCCTGACGTGGGAGAACCTGACGGCCGTGCTGCCCGGCTCCGGCGGCCGGGCGACCAAGAAGCTCGTGCAGGGGCTGTACGGCTACGCCGTCCCCGGCAGGGTCGTGGCCATCATGGGCCCCTCCGGCTCCGGCAAGTCCACCCTCCTCGACGCCCTCTCCGGTATGTCACTATGTCGTAGTGCACACATTTCACCTCGATCTATCTCTAGCTTGCTACCTGCTGCATGCATGCCCGGCCCAAAAAAAAAAACTCGACATGAATCAACTTAATTACATACTGATGGTTTAAAATTCATCGATCAGCTCAAATTCATCGAGCTTAATTTGTACTGATTTGATAGCTGGACATGGAGATCGATGGATCGATTGATTCTTTTTGTGTGCGCTGCAGGGAGGCTGGCGAAGAACGTGGTCTTGACCGGGAAGGTGCTGCTCAACGGCAAGAAGAGGCGGCTCGACTATGGCGTCCTGGTGAGCTTAGCTAGCTACTACTACCTCTGCTTCTCTCTATACATAACGATTCTATTTTTGACTCTGAATCTTGCCATGTTAAGATGCTCATCAACCGTGCTCGATGTTTTCTTGATTTGCTGATTAATTAATCAAGATGCTCTACTTTGATCACTAGGTAGTGATAGGCACAAATCTGATCCATCTTAACCCCACCAGCTGCAACAAGGCCGAATTTAGCCAGGGAACATATAGATTCGATCGGTTCTTGTTTTGAAGGGGCAGGACGAATTTGCCGATTAGCCGTGTAGATGCGACTGCCTGATGACTGGTAGAACAATCACACGTGTAGCCAATCCGTGCGGCGCCAGTCGGGTATTCGACGGCTAAGGATGCATGGATAGATATATATGTAGCAGCTAGATATATATACGGAACATATATAGCATCCCATGTGCCACTTTTAATTTTGATGAAGCCTTGGACTTGGAGCATATGCAATTATGCATGGTACAAAAAAAGCATATACCAAACCAAGCTATTAATTAATTTCGGGTTAATTAGGGTGCAACAAGCAGGGCTTTCATTTGATCTGCAGTTACCTGATTATATAGTTGTCCTGTTCATGGTTTCTCCTTTTGGGTGTCTGTCCTTTTCATCTTTAAATATTTATGTTCTGTTTTTAATTGTCTTGACTTTAAAATTAGCTCACCTAGAGTCATATATGTGTGTGTGTGAATACTGCTAAAAATGCAAGTGCATGCGTTTGGACAGATAATCTAACTAGATTATGGTGTGACATATATTTCATACTCTAAACGGTATAATTTCTTTAAAATATTTCTATATATAAAATAAAATAAATACTTGTAAGTCGTTTATCAACTTTTTAGCAATAAAATCATTCGTTTGTAATCTCAGATTATCTAGTTAAAAAGTCAAATCATCTATTCATCTCATCTATTTGTCACTTTCAAACACTAATTTATAGCAGTCTTGTATAGTCACACTTTTGCGAGTGACAGTTTTTGGTACCGCCCAACTAATTCTCGTTTTCATGCTAATTAATAAGTGGTACTATCTCAGTTTTCAAATATATATATTTTTAAAGGCAGCGAGAGAGTTGCTATCTTAATTAAAGAAGGCGGAAGTTTATACAAACAGGGTTACAAAGAGTAGTTTTAAAATATATGAAGTTTTGGATATCGACACAACTTACTTTTTCTGTTTCAATACTTATAAAAAAATCAAAAATATGAAAATATTTTTAAGGCAAATCTATCAGTACCATTTTTGCGTATCAAATCATAATATTTTTTTAATTTTTTAATAATTTAAAATTTTAAAGTCTGACCACACATGTTATCATGTGAAGCATGAAAATAAGTTGGATGTCATAATGTCACTTTGGGTCCGTTTGTTTTATGTGGAGATTCTTAATAGTTATTTGGTCTGAGTATCTAGTTGGTTGATGTAAGTATTTGGCTGTTCTAAATATCTAACTAGTGAGAATCTGAAGAAACTGATGTTTTCTAGCATCTGAATTTTAGTTCATTTCTAGATTCTATAGCTATTGATTCTCATAATATGTATACAGAATCTGGAATCTGGACTATCAGATTCTAGAAGTAGATATACTTGTAAAAAGCTGAAACAAACAGACTCTTAATTGGGATCCAACAATGTGATTTCAAAGAAGGGAATTGGTAACCTACAAATTAAAAAAATAATAAAACTGCAAAAATAGTATTTACCTGTTGACCACGGATAGAGATGTCTATGGGGAATTCCCCGTCGGGGAATGCCTCCCCATACCCATCCCCGTGAGGATAAATTTTCCCCATCCCCGTCCCCACGAACAGTGGCGGGGATAATTTTTTTCCCAAACCCGCCCCCGCGTCGAGGATTTTTTCCCGTGGAGGTCCCCGTCCCCGCTTCAGCTTGTGTGTGGCAGACTGGCAGCCTACGGTTTGCGATGGTGGCGTAGTGGACGACGCAGCGACCAGCGAGGCAGTGCTCTGGCGCTGGAGTGGGCACGCTGTGGACCGCGCGGAGGCGGTGCTATAGGATGCTATGGCCTGCACGACGACGGACTGCGCGACGATGCTGCTTGCAGACTGGTGGTCACTGGTTAGCGAGGCGGCGCTCCTGCGCGAGCGTGGGCACGCGGCGGACCATGCTGGCACGATGCGGCAGGCGACGTGGCGGAGGCACAATGGCTTGTGCGGCCTGTGCGATGGCGGTTGTAGTTGCAGAAGAAAGAGAGAGAACAATAACTAGGGTTTAGAATTCTAGTGTTCTTTTATACTCTAGCAACTGGGTTATTGGGCTGGGCCATTTTTTCATGGATTGAACCGGGTCTCTGCGGGGGGCGGGGATGAGGAGTGGAGAGTTATATCCGTCCCCGCCAAATCCGACGGGGACTATTTTTTCCCGTACGATTTCTCGCGGGTAAAAAATACCTACCATCCCCGACTCCTAATGGGGGAATTTTCCGTGAGGAATCGGAGAACGGGTCCCATTGACATCTCTAACCACGGAACTTAAATCTAATTTTTGTGGTAGCAGTAAAATTAACTAATTACTTATGAGCTGTAAATGATGTAATTAACAAGGGCGAGCTGAGTGACAGGCGTACGTGACACAAGAGAACGTGCTGCTGGGGACGCTGACCGTCCGGGAGACGGTGACCTACTCGGCGCTGCTCCGGCTGCCGTCGAGCATGTCCAAGTCGGAGGTGCGGCGGGTGGTGGACGACACGCTGGACGAGATGGGCCTCCGCGAGTGCGCCGACCGCAACATCGGCAACTGGCACCTCCGCGGGATCAGCGGCGGCGAGAAGAAGCGGCTCAGCATCGCGCTGGAGATCCTCACGCGGCCCCGCCTCCTCTTCCTCGACGAGCCCACCAGCGGCCTCGACAGCGCCGCCGCCTTCTCCGTCATCGAGACGCTCCGCCAGCTCGCCCTCGACGGCGGCCGCACCATCGTCTCCTCCGTCCACCAGCCCAGCAGCGAGGTCTTCGCCCTCTTCGACGACCTCTGCCTCCTCTCCAGCGGCGAGTGCGTCTACTACGGCGACGCCAAGCTTGCGCCACAGGTTCGTAATTAATTCACACAATTATATCGCGTTGTAATCTTCATATATCTTCAGATAATAGAATGGAACAATTAATTGAGACATGCAAATATGGCATTTTTGTTGTTTTTGTTGCAGTTCTTCGCAGAAACAGGGTTCCCCTGCCCAAGCCGGAGGAACCCGTCGGACCACTTCCTCCGTTGCGTCAACGCCGACTTCGACGACGTCGCCGCCGCCATGAAAGGATCCATGAAGCTACGAGCAGTACGTCGATCTGCTCGCAGCGAAACTTAACACAATCTTTGCAAGTAGATGCGATTTCTGACGGGACTGAATTTTGGCAACTTTTGTTTGTCTGAAGGAGGCGGATCTTGACCCGTTGCTCAAGTACTCCACTTCAGAGATCAGAGAACGGCTGGTGGACAAGTACAGAATCTCCGAGTACGCCATGATGGTCAGGAACACCATACAAGAGATAACCAAAATAGTAAGCAACTTGAATGTGTATTTCAATCCAGCAAGATCCAAACTTTATGAAAAGTTCAAATTTTGAACATATTCCAAACCCTGGAAATTTTGCATTTGCATTTGCAGGAGGGGGTGGTCGAGGAGGCGGTGAAGGGTAGCCAGGCGAGCTGGTGCAAGCAGCTGACGACGCTGACGAAGCGGTCCTTCACCAACATGTCGCGAGACTTCGGCTACTACTGGCTGCGCATCGTCATCTACATCCTCATGGCGCTCTGCCTGGGCACCATCTACTACGACGTGGGGACCGGGTACAGCGCCATCCAGGCGAGGGCGTCGTGCGGCGGCTTCGTCTCCGGCTTCATGACGTTCATGTCGATCGGCGGCTTCCCGTCCTTCATCGAGGAGATGAAGGTGTTCACGCTGGAGCGGCAGAACGGGCACTACGGCGTCGCCGCCTACATCATCTCCAACTTCCTCTCCTCCATGCCGTTCCTGCTCGCCGTCTCCTGGGCCAGCGCCTCCATCACCTACTGGATGGTCAAGTTCCGCCCCGGCTTCAGCTACTTCGCGTTCTTCGCGCTCAACCTCTACGGCGGCGTCTCCGTCATCGAGAGCCTCATGATGATCATCTCCGCCCTCGTCCCCAACTTCCTCATGGGCCTCGTCCTCGGCGCCGGCGTCATCGTAAGCCGCATGCATCTCCTACACTGCTAACCACCTTGACTGATCTCTGCTGCGGCAAAAGTTACAACAGCTAGCTGCATGGATGATTCTTGCAGGGGATCATGATGCTGACTTCTGGATTCTTCCGGCTGCTTCCAGAACTTCCCAAGATCTTCTGGCGATACCCGGTGTCCTATATTGTGTACGGCTCGTGGGGTTTGAAGGTTAGTTCATCGATTAACTTCTGAAATAATTGAACTTTTTTACTCTGTCTGTCGGTTTGCAAATGCTCATCGGTTTTAATTAATTGCAGGGAGCGTACAAGAATGATCTGATCGGGCTGGAGTTCGAGCCGATGATGCCGGGGCAGCCGAAGCTGACGGGCGAGTACATCATCACCAAGATGATGGGGCTGAGCTTGAGCCACTCCAAGTGGCTGGACCTCGCCATGATCTTCGTGCTCCTCTTCGCCTACCGCCTCACCTTCTTCCTCGTGCTCAAGGTCAAGGAGGCCGCCGCGCCCTACCTCCGCGTCGCCTACACCCGCTTCACCATCAAGCGCCTCGAGCGCCGCGCCTCGTTCAGGAAGACGCTCGCCATGACGTCGCTGTCCAAGCGGCACAACCAGCCGCATCCCATGGCCATCCAGGAAGGGCTCAACTCGCCACTGCCATACTGAATCATCGTTTCTACTCGATCCTCGCTACGCGCGTACTGATCGATGATGACAACGCAAGGGGAAAAAAAACAGGATCGATCGATGGAGCAAGACGCAGGTAGTTTGGCGACTTGCAACGACGGCAGGCAGCAACATCATATGCTACGAATTAATTAGTTAATACTTGTGTACAATGTGTTCTCTCTCTCAGTGTTCGTTTGTTTGCAGCTCGTTGGAAGCTGGAAGGGTTCATAAAAGATACTAATAGCGCATTCTTTTTTTTACAAGCTTGCTGTTTACTACTGTAAGGACTCTGCATTTCTGCAAACCAATACACATACCAAAGAATGCTATGTGTTTATGTGCACTCGTATACAGAAATACATGCTGACACTTTTTATGGCCCGATCTTCATGACGGATAAAACGTCGTTTCTAGTCTGTACATAGGCTTATATATAGAGAGTTATCTCCAGAAGCTAGACGGAGACACTAAAACATTATTGTTGAATGGAAAAACTAAAATCTTCAATGGCTCATAAATCTAAAGGATTGGTTGGTTGTTTTATCATCATTTGCTAATAAAAGCTATTACATTTGTTTAAGTTGATGCTATCAATTTTTTAAAATATGCTTACTAGAGTCTATTTATAAAAGAAGCCCCGTTGACATGGATTACATCATAGTATAGTCAAGTTCTCAGACGTCAAAGTATACGATGCGAAGATGTTATACTTTGGCATTACGGATTCCATTTTGAAATATGTGTAATGGAGAGTCTATTTGTAAAATAAGATCAAGATATAAAAATTTCTAGAAGAGAGGTTTGATAATTTATTATCGTTAAGAAGTGGTTTCGTTGTTTTACCGTTCTAATCCACATGTCGTTAACTTAAATAATTTTATATATCAATACACTATTATTTTAAAGTAACATCATAATCAAATGATTATTTTAAAATTGATAAATTATCTTTTTTTTTTCCTCTGAGCCAAAAAGCAATCGCCAACCTCTTTTGCCAAGAGGAATCGGCGATCTCCCAGTAGGCAGTAGCTATTCTAACCGAGCCGAGCCGAGCCAAGCCAATCCACCCCTGATTCCCGACTCTGCTTCGTTTCCACGCGCACGGAACCCTAGAAGTCCCCCCGATTCCTCACGCCAGGAATCCCACCTCGCCGCCTCCGAGCCTCGAATTCAATCCTGCAGTGCCCGATTCCGCCGCCCGAACCGCGGAACCCCGTGCCTACTCGATCTGTTCGGGCGGCCTGCCGGCGAGCGACCTCACGATGGTCTTCTACTTCAAGGCGCGGCCTGATGCCGGCGACTACACCATTTTCATGGGTCTCGACAAATTCGAGAACGAGGACCTCATCAAGTACGGCTTCCCCGAGGACATCTGGTAACTGCCTTCGCTCTTCTTTTTCCGCCGAGAATCGATCGATCTTTTCCGGTAAGAATTGGTAGGAGATGTCTGCGTACACGCGTGGATAGTAGTAATTCGTGTTTATGTAGAAGAGATTTCTCTGGTACGCAGAGCATGCTTTGGGTTGATGTTGAGTCGCTTGTGCATGAATTTCTGCTGGATAGAAACTATGTTTGTCTTTAGTTCCCGAAACTCTGCTTATGGTTTGCTGATGTTTTTTTATTATTTGGGAGAGTAGATCCAAATTCATATATCTGTTTTAGTCTTGTATTGGTTCAAGAATTGACAGATAACTAGAGACCTAGAGCTACTGGTAAATTGACTATTTTAGAGAAAACTTACTTGATTCGTGGCAGAAGTTCTTGCTATTCTTGTCATGGTTTGTTATTTGTGATTTGTGGATGATATCATGGTGCAGAATTCTGGTGATCTGTGGTCAGTGTCCATTTGTGAGGTTTTCATAATTTGTGTATTTAAGTGGTGTAGCCATGCACAATAATTAAGTGATGTTGTCATGAACAATAATCACAGTGAGGATACTCTGAATCCTTTGTGATTGGGGAATTCCTAGCCAGAGCAATCATGTAATATGTTATACGTACATAGTTATGATGTGGATTTGTCCTAGGTTTTACTTTGGCATACTTGTTCCCTTGGATATCACTCTTCAGGCTCCCTATATTAATTTCGCTTAGTGTGTCTATTTTTACTATTGAACTGCATCTACATGTAAACTACAGTTGCTTTCTACCTTCCAGATAATCAAATCTCACTACATTCTCTCACTTGCATTTTGTTGTGCTTTTGGTGGAGAATTATACATTTTTTCATTTTCGTGTAGATATAAGTGAGTCACTGATCCATCCATTGTTGTTATGGCATCATCATATCGTCGATATATCGGCCTGGAGTTTTGTCGGATCTCACCACGGGGACGCAATGGCACAAGAGTCTGTGGTGTCTGCCATATCGGCGTGGCATCCTCATGGTGCCAAAATGGCATCCTATGGCGCTCGCAAGTGACGTGGCAAGCACCATAGAGGGTGGGGTTAGGGTGGACAGGACCTGCCTAACTCTTCCCCTTCTACTAGCCGGAGAGTCCGAGCCCGAGTAGCAAGCCCAAACCCTCTGACCTAGCAGCTGTTGCCCACCACACGTGCCTGAGGAGTCGCCACCACCAGATCTGCCTGGGATCGCGTGAGCCACTGTCGGTACCACTGGATCTGAATGACTGGGAGCCACCATCGTCGCTGCCAGCGCACCTCCAGATCCGAACGTGCGGGCAGGACTGAAGGAGTCAGACTAGCCCTCTCGGCCTCTCTGTTTCCTCTCTATCCGACCATGCCAGTCTCCATGTGCTTGCCTGTTCGCCACTCCAATGTCTCTATGGCACAGCCACACCACGCGCCATAGGCAATGTAAAGGTGTGAAGGTGGTATGCCGTCACGCTTCGCCACACCACCATAACAACCTTGGATCCATCAATAGATATACCTGTGCCTGGGTTCTGTTGCAATGAACTTACTGTAGTGATTAGCGAATAATGCAAGTTTAATTTTGCACACTGTTTTTTGAACTCTTGATGCCTGTCTTGTTGTGGAACCGTGTTATAACTACTAAGGCAGTATTTTAGCTACATAGTCCAGACACAAAAGCATGTCCTTTGAGACATACATCAAGTTACGCTATAGATTTTTTAGTATCATTTTTAATAAAAATAGGTAGATAGACATGGATAGATTTGTCTCCAAAAGTAGTTTCATAATATTACGATTTTTTAGGTTGTACAAATGTATTAAAATGGAAATTAGTGATTACGTTGCATTTTAAAAACTGTTTCGGTAAAAAAATGATAGGGTTTTGGTGAATGGGGAGAGTTTTAATTTGAATCATATATATAAATTTCTTGATTCTTAGTCTTGATGTTCTTTGTCATATGCGTTACTTGTGCCATTTTTTTCTGATTTGGCTGCTAATTAGCAGGTACTGGGTGGTACAACCCATCCCTCTATGCTCATTGCTCAAGCATGGTAGTATGAATTATGAATCTTTTGTGCATGATTCTATTTAAATGATGAAGCTTGGATCAACTGCAAACTTTATACTTGTTGATAGTGTTGAACTGTTGATCTATTGTATGTTTTGTTGAGGCACTTCAATTTCTCTTGCTAACATAGGTGACATGATATTCACATATGTACATAAAAAATTGGGTCTCAATATGCGTTCCTTGCTAACATAGTTGGGTCTCAGTGTCTCACATAGGTGTTCCTTTTTTCATTTCATAGTTCATCTTCTGTACATAAAAAATATCTATTTTAGATGTGATTTGCTAATCGGATCTTCTTGTGAAGTTCGTGAAGTAACACAGAATTATCTTATCATGTTTTGTGGCTCAAAACTATTTTTTGAACACAGGTTCCATGTAGATAAGATGTCCTCTGCACATGTATACTTGAGATTAAATAAAGGTCAGACAATGGATGACATAAGTGAAGGTGTGCTTGAAGATTGTGCCCAGCTTGTGAAAGCCAATTCCATTCAAGGTTTGCAAAATTACATGAGAATGCATTAATATCTGATCCAAACCTTTTCTCTTGCATTTGCCAATTTGGTTCATGTATTTTTTTTTGCTATAGGTAATAAATCTAATAACATTGATGTGGTTTATACACCATGGCATAATCTAAAGAAGACTCCATCCATGGATGTGGGTCAAGTGGGTTTTCACAACTCTAAATTGGTGAGAAGCCAATATTTCCCTTTATCCCCTTGTTCACTATTTTGACTCAAAAATCTACGCATGCACATAATTGGTATAGACCTTAAACTTATTGAAATGCTTATAAATTTATAGCTTACATTTGTGATATAAAGTTTGGCTAGTGTTATCATACTGAGGATACTCGAGGCAACTCTGACAGGTTTCCCTGATCTGAAGAGCTACTTTCGTGATTTTTTGTGTGTGTGACAGTCTGGAAAAATATGCGCAAAACTTAGATGTTATGATTTGTCCCTGGCAGGTATTCATTATTTTATGATAGAATTGATCGTTAGTCTTTACATAAGCTCATTTCAGAACCTAAAACTTTGATGTTCCTTTCTATTTTCATATTTATGCTTTGTAGAATTTATTTTTTCATCATCTTTTAACTTTTATGACTATGCACCAATAAGAAACAAGTCACGTGACACACATTGTTTTGGAATGCCTTTGTAGAATAACTTTAATAGACTTTATTTTTTATTGTGAGTTATTTCCATGGCCTATCATGTCAAAAATGTTATATACAATTTGTTTTATTTTCTTCAAACACCATTAAACTTTTGAAAGTACTTGATTTTTGATAGCCATTTCTTATTGCAACTTGCATAATTTTTATTAAATGGAAGGTGTTTATTATTGTGATTTCTAACCAAATTGTTGGACACTGCCCAACAGCTTAGATCCTACATACATCTTCTATTGAACTGTTCAGTTATTCAATGCATCCTTCATCACTTATTCACTTTTCAACCATGGGCTAACTGAGTTCCTAATTGACGAATATGGTTTTCAGGTCCGGACTGTCAAAGTAGAAAAGCGGATCAATGAGATTGTGAACCGGTTGAATAAGACAAAGGTGGAGCGCAAACCTGACTTCAAGGGTACAATACTTTTCTCAAACGATGTTCTGCTCATATTTTTTAACACGTTTTTCTATGCAGAAAAATGACATGTTCTCTGAACATCTTTTCCTTTTTAGTTTTTTCAAGGACATTAGTTTTTTACTTTTCTACACCCTATAGTTTTTGAGAATGCATCAAATATAGTGAGGAAGTGTGTGGAATGTAGGCTAGACCACTTTTGTATAACTGCTTGCAATACAATTTATGATTGCTGAAGGTTGGAACTTGCAATCAGACATGTGAAAAAACAAAGGAAGTGTTGTGACTAAATCTATGGAAATATTGCTCAATTGTGTTGATGTCAATCAGAACTTTGAACTAAGAAGAAAAGCATAATCAGTCAAATATATGTACTGTTTTATGTGACTGTGAACAAGAGAAATTGATATGTCTGTGAGCGCTTTAGTTGCTTTAGTTTTGTTATTTCATTCCTTTCTACATCTCTTTGTTACTTGTGATTGCATACTTGTTTTTACAGCTTTTCATATTTTGCTGCAGCTGAGAGAGAAGCTGTGAGTGCACAAGAAAAAGCAGAGAGGAAGGTGCAGCTTAGAGATAAAGTAAGTTATATCTCATCCAATATCTCATTTTGTTGTATCAAGCTATTATAGGTTGTTTGCAACTGTGCATTTATCAAATTTAGTCTTATAACAAACACTAGAAGATTATACATATAATATGCATGATGTATCCACACTTTCACATCAAGTTACTTATCAACTTGTTATAAATCTATGGTGCCCTGGTCCCTGGAGGCCTCGATTAATATTGATGGTATGCATGTCACTGCAAACAAATAGAATGGTTAAGCTATTATTTTTTTTATTTCAGAAACGTAGGGAAGAGATGGAGAGGCTTGAGAAGGAGAAGCAGGCTGAAATTAGGAGCTACAAGAACCTGATGGTCCAAGAAAAGATGACCTCCAACAAGCAGGTTGCATCTGGTAGCAAGACCTTGGAAGAACTAGAAGACGACTTCATGTGAGAAGGCAATTTGATAAATTCATACTCAAGGTTCCCTCTAAACTGCTTCTGTCAAAGACAGGACAGGCATCGCCGGCTTTTGCAAGACTGGACAAGATGATTCTGGGCAGGGCCGCCCTGACCTGTTATGCTTCATACATTAATGGACTCAGTAGACCTGTTTAATGTGGTGAAACAAAGCATTGTGTGATCTAACTGTGGTTGATGTATTGATTGTTTAATCGTCAACCTGACAAGCTAATATAACTTGCTTTTCTTGATTATTCTACAATGATGAAACGTGAGAACATCACCTTAAATATTCCATTCTTTACCTGCAGCATAGTGGGGGAATACATTACTCTGTCCTGTGAGAAATTCCAGTCTTCCAGCAGAGTGGATTGCAATTGTTTGAATGCTCCCTGTTGGATCCTAAATCCTAAAATATAGTTGTGGATCTTTTAATTCTGTCACTATCTTGATCGACTCTTTCATTTTGTTTAAGAAGAAGAGAAAAGAAACCAAGTACTTGCTCACTCAACTTCACCCCAAAACACAACATAACATCCAAACTATCTAGCCAAAAGAGCACGGAGGTCTTTAACATCAGCAGCATCCTAGATTTTCCCTCACAAGCCATAGTCCGGACTAGCAAGATAATATTTGGGGCTGCACCATTAAAAAACAATCCCTTTGATGCTTTCACAGCTCCCATGCTACCAAGATTATCAAATAGTTTAGTCCCTTTCAAAGTTGCTTGTCGACTATCTTGGACACTCGATACCACCACCCCGAGAAGATGGTAATGTCGGTTTGAGGAGCCAAATTCTGTTAGCCCAAACTGTTGAGAGATGTTGAACCACAGCTGCCTAGTAAACACGCAAGAGCCAAGAGACCAATATATGTTGAATGTCCTCATTGGTCTAGTCACAAAAAGGGTATGCATCCGTTGTAAAAGACCGCGCTTTGCAAGCTGATCAACTGTCCAACAATGATTAAGAATTGCTAGCCAAACGAAGAATTTGCAAAGGAGAGGAGCTCAAGACTTCCAAATACACCTCCAAGGGGCGAATTTGATTGAACCAACAAAGAATGAATTATATGCTGTCAAACATGCCAGTCCTCCACTCCTTGTTGAATATTTATGTCCTCAACCTCATCCCTAGAGTTATGATCCTCTTATGTCGTTTCATGATTTGTTTTCTGCTGTATTCGTAGATTTTCCCTATTATTCTGCTGTTCCATTCCAATGATATATGCCCTTGCACAGTGCATGCAGTCAAACATTCTTATTTCATTAATAGAATAAGGAAAACTGACACTTTACCAAATCAATCAGGTGGAATTACTATAATATTTATTTTCAAACATGGCCTATAATACGTATTTATTTAATTGCTCGAGGTTCATTTTCCATATGTCCTTTTGGTGTCCACATCTATACACACGCAATATAACTGAGTGTTTTTTTATTGGAATTCATGTTTATACACACATGAATGTTTTTTATCAGAATTTAGTGAGAGTCATGGATGTATTGTTGACCACCGTCTCTAGAGCATGTGTTAAAGTGTGTAGTGGTGAAACTCTGGAAATGAGCCGAGCTCGGTTTCACGGTAGAACACGAGTTCAGTTCGATTTATGAATCGAGCTAAAATTTAGGCTTGGCTCGTTAGGTAGCTTGAGCTAGTTCGTGAATCTAGCAATTTTAATATATATTATCTATAGAATATAAATTTAAAACATAATGTATTGATATGTAGTATATTTAAGAATAAAATATAAACTATTAATAAGAATTATAATATACACTAAATATTACTAGGTATCACTTAATAAAATATTTTATAGGTTAAAATTATAAAAATAGATCGTGCTCGTGAGTCAAACAAGCAGCTCGTGAGCTAACTCAGACTTATCGACTTATCTCGATTTGACACCAAACTAACTTTAGACTCAACTCACCTACAAGCCAATTAAAATCTCTATGTGCTAAGCCTCGAGCTGGCTTACTAGACCGAGCCAATTTTCCGGCCCCTTTACGTGTTTGTATGCGTAGGACTTCCTGTAGAAGAGTTGCAGTGAATTGGTCGTCAGATGAAAGGATGACGGCTCGCTGAAAGTGGGTCCCACCTTCCTCATAAATCCCCGTCTCTCGCGCAGCAAGCAAACCCAACAGAGAGAGCATCCACGCGAACAGAGGGTTTGTAGAAATGTTAACCTTAATATATGAACAGAGAGTTGGAGCTATACCAAACAAATCCTTAATATATGAACTTAACCTAAAACATGAACATGATATAATTATAGAAATGTTAGAAATATTAAAACATGAACATGATTAGTAATAAATAAAACTTATTACACACTAATTTTCATATTTCTAACAAGCAAAGATTATGTGTAATAAGTTTTATTTATTACTAATCCTATTTATTTTTTAATATTTCTAACATTTTTATAATTATATCATGTTCATGTTTTAGGCGAAGTCCATATATTAAGAATCTCCAGATTATAACTAACACATAAAACATCGTTTATTGCTATTGAAATTCTATTAAATACTGTTAATTAATTAAAAATAATATTATAAAGGTATATGTAAGAGATAGTTAAGAAATATTAAATGGGTAAAACTTAATAAAATTTAGGAACCAAAGATGTGTAAGAAGGTAAAAGTGAAATATAGTTTGGATAAAGTTGAAAGAC
>KE371989.1:285341-302769 GCA_000418225.1 Zizania latifolia
GTAGTAGGGGTTCGGGCCAGGCTGTAGGGGGGGCGCGCGCCCCCCAGCCCCCCGGTGGATCCGCCCTTGCTCCTCGGTGATGGTTTGGGGATCGGATCTGTCTTGCGACGGTGGCTGTGCGGGATCCGAGGTTGCTCGGAGCTGGCAGTGGCCAGCTCCTCTCCGACGTGGTTTTCTCTGGTGGCGTCTCGGCAGTCAGCGGTTGTCTCTTCTCGTTTTCCTCTCCTCCATTCCTTTAGAGCTTCTCCCCTTCTTTGGCCATTTTCCTTTTCGGTTGTGGGGTGCTTCCTCGGTCTGGTGGTAGTCGTTTTCGGGTCTTGTGGTCTTCGTCTGCTGATGTCGTCGTCGATAGGAGTGGGGCGGCAGGGTGTTGCTCGTCCGGGTGTTTTTTGTTTTTTTTCTGATTACTGTCTCGGCAGTACTCTTATATTTTCTTCTTCTATATTAATATATACCTCCACACCGTCTTACGTGGATTGCTTAAAAAAAGAGATTAGATTAAGCCCGTTTGTTTGGCTTCTACATTGGATAGATAGCATCTAATCTTGTATTCTGTTTGTCACTTAGCCCTCATCGCATGCGCCATGCTTTCTCTGTAAAAGCCACCGGCTGCCGGCTCTTGGTAGGCTTTATATGAACAAAGCTGCGGACCAGATGAAGGTACCGTTTTCCCAAATAATTTCACACTTATAACTAGCATATGGTGACACATCCCAGCAGCAGTAGTATGGCTCAAAACTCCAGCTGAAGTTGCAACTCCGTCGTCTCACGAGCAGTAGCCGGACTGAGCAGTTGCATTGCACATGCATGCTCGATCTGCCTCACTTCGGTCTGTGTTAATGTTCAGAACTTCAGATAATTTCCTGCCTGTCTAACCAGCCCAAACAGGCGTCAGAAATCTCCTGTCTAAGGGTGAAATTGGTTCATAACACTTTGCAAATTGCGCTTAGCTTTCAGATGATTTGTGGCTATAAAGAAGAGGAGAGGACAGTTGGTATCCTCCCAGATAATTTGGTTTATTTATTTTCTCTGAAAATTTGCAACTTTTTTCATGGCGGAATTGCTGTTGGCATTCGTTCCTTTAATTTAAGCTCACCACATGTCAGCTTTACTCACACTCCATTATATTTGTGTGGTGGTGTGTGTCGTTTCAGGTAGCGCCTGAGCAATGGAGGCCAACGGCCGCAAGTCCGGCGGCGAAGTGCCGTCGCTTCTCGCCGACGTTGAGGTCTCCAACCTCGCCGGCTTCGACGTCACGCCCTCACGCCCTCGGGTGAGTCAGTCGTCGCGAGCCGCGAGCGCGACCACGGATTGATCATGGTAGACATGGACATGGACACGGAGGTAACTGGATGTCTGGATCTTTCTTCCTTTTGCAATGCAGGTGCCGCTTCTGGACCGCGTGCCCCGGCGCGGCGAGGTGGTGTCCGTGAGCCTGCCGACATCGCCGAGTGGCTTCAGGGCGCCCATCCCCGTCAACGGCGGCACCGGTGACTCGGACGTCGACCTCCGGAGGCAGGCCATGGCGAACGCGGCGCGTGAGTCGCAGCACTGGCCTGCGTCGCAGGACAAGGGCGGCAACGGTGTCCGGTTCGTGCAGCCGGAGCCGGACAAGACGATGTTCCGGTCGCAGCCCATCCCTGGCGAGGGACTGTCTCGCACCGTGACGCGCGGCGCCGACCGGGCCATGAGTAGGGACAAGCGTTACGACTCGTTCAAGACGTGGTCCGGGAAGCTCGAGCGGCAGCTCACACACCTTGCCGGCGTCGGGCCAGAGGCCCCTGCAGAGACAGACCAAGACGACGCCATCAGCAGCCACCGCACTTCGTCCTTGCCCAAGGTTGATCGGTTCTTCGCCGCATTGGAGGGCCCCGAACTGGACAAGCTCAGGGTAAGTCAAAACTAAATCTTTAGCTCATATCTGCATCGATCCTCCATTGCTGCCAACCTTGAGGCCATAGTCACACCCATCCTCCATGGCCGCAGACGTCCGAGGAACTGGTGCTGCCGTCGGACAAGACGTGGCCGTTCCTGCTCCGCTTCCCGGTGTCGGCGTTCGGTATCTGCCTCGGCGTGAGCAGCCAGGCGATCCTGTGGAAGACGATCGCGACGTCGGCGCCGACGACGTTCCTGCACGTCACCACCAATGTGAACCTTGTGCTGTGGTGCGTCTCCGTGGCGCTCATGTGCGTCATCTCGGCCATCTACGGCGCCAAGGTGGTCTTCTTCTTCGAGGCCGTCCGCCGTGAGTACTACCACCCAATCAGGGTTAACTTCTTCTTTGCTCCGTGGATCGTCTGCCTCTTCCTCGTCATCGGCGTCCCGTCCTCCGTCGCCACGACGCTGCCGCACTGGCTCTGGTACACGCTCATGGCGCCCGTGCTGTGCCTGGAACTCAAGATCTACGGGCAGTGGATGTCCGGCGGGCAGAGGCGGCTTTCCAAGGTGGCGAACCCGTCGAACCACCTGTCCGTCGTCGGCAACTTCGTCGGCGCGCTGCTGGGTGCGTCCATGGGGCTAAAGGAAGGCCCCGTCTTCTTCTTCGCCGTCGGGTTGGCGCACTACAGCGTACTGTTCGTGACTCTGTACCAGCGGCTGCCGACGAACGAGACGCTGCCCAAGGAGCTCCACCCGGTTTTCTTCCTGTTCGTGGCGGCGCCGAGCGTGGCGTCCATGGCGTGGGCCAAGATCACCGGCGACTTCGGCCTCGGGTCCAGGCTCGCCTACTTCATCGCCATGTTCCTGTACGCGTCGCTCGCCGTGCGGATCAACTTCTTCCGCGGGTTCCGGTTCTCTCTGGCGTGGTGGGCGTACACGTTCCCGATGACCAGCGCCGCCATCGCGTCCATCCGCTACACGACGGAGGTGGACAACGCGTTCACCAAGGCGCTCTGCGTCGCGCTCTCCGCGGTGGCCACGCTCACCGTGACGGGGCTCTTCGCCACCACCATGGTGCACGCCTTCGTGCTCCGCAAACTCTTCCCCAACGACATCGCCATCGCCATCACTGACGGCCAGAGCATGAAGCCCATCAAGGAACTGCACGAGATGCGCGACGATGACAACGATGACATCGAGAGGTTGACACGGTCGGGTTCTTGAATTGTTTAGCATTGGCAATTTGGCAGACTTGAAACCGGTCAAACCACATGTTTCTTCCTATGAAAATCCAGAGTTCTTGGATTAGGCCCTCTATGTTTTGTACATTAGTAAATATTTATTAGGTTATGGTCTATATATTATCAAGTCAACTGAGTGGTATCACTTCTTGATCTCCACAATGACTTTTTTCTTCTAATGTTCTAGTAATTATGATGAATATAACCCATCAAATTTATCTACATATGAGGAAGAAAAACAAAGTCACCAGGGGACTCATCAAATAGACATACCAGTTCATTTGTGCAACTCTCTGGTCTTGCACCATCTAGACTGTAAAATCTAGGTCCAAATTGAGCAGTGTGTGTGAACTGTGAAGAGGATGGTCCACCCATGATCAAACCATCCGCATCGTTGGGCCCAGATCTGGCGTGTTCTAGTGTGACGCCAAATTTTACATCACTACCTAAAGACCAATCGACACAAATGTCTTTCAAGAAGAAATATTTAGTCTTAACCAAGCTAAGGGGGAAGAGTGATAAGGGGTAGCTAAGAATAAATGATGTGACTCATAGGTGCCCTCTGCTGATGTCGCACTTAGGGGTGACAATTGGACGCAACGAGTATGTATAGTGTATACACGTGTTCATATCTACGAGATATTTTCATATATGTACTCATATCTATTACCCATTAACTATACCTATATCCGCTATTCGTGGATCTTGTATATTCGTAGATATACCTGATTACTCATTAATAAAAGTAAGGTAAGAAAAGCACAACTCAACTAAGTAAGCTCAATTCCTCCGGTTTCTTAAAGTAAGTCGTTTTATACTTATATCAAGAGTTGTCTAAAATAAGTTGTTTTATATTTTATTGTGTATTTTGGACGACTATACTCCTGATATAGTACTACTTCTTTCTCGTCTACCACGCTATCTTTACTCCTGCATTATAATTATTAGGGGCAAATAAAAAAATATACACTAATTAATTATTTATTGGTATATAAAATCATGTCTAAAACGATTTGCTTTAGAAACTGGAGGGAGTAAATCAAGTTGGATACATCACTAGGCTTTATAGCCATGAGCCCATAACCCTACTCGGGCTTAGCCCATTCACCCTGATCCAGAAATTTGTAAGCAGACAGCCCACAACGCGATACGATTTGACGGCTCAACAATCAACACGGCCCGCATCACGAATCTCAAAGCGCACCTGTCGCCGACGGCCGCGAGCGCGGGAAAATCCCAAAACCCACCAGCGCGCGCGAGGAGGGGGAAAATGCCGGCGCCACCGCCGCCGCCGCCGCCGCCACGGCGAGACTTCCCGGCGTTCCCGTTCACTCCGTACCCGATCCAATCGGAGTTCATGGAATTCCTCTACGGCGCCCTCTCCTCCGGCCCCGGCGCGCTCGCCCTACTCGAGAGCCCCACGGGTGAGAACGCCGTCACCTCCCCTTTCTCCTCCTCTTCTAAAACCCTAACGATTACTCGTTCCCTCTGGCGCCACAGGAACCGGGAAGACCCTAAGCATTATTTGCAGTGCGCTCCAGTGGCTCGTCGACCACCGTGACGCCGCCGTGCGGGGCCACCCCGGCCAGCCCAACGGCTCCACCGCCGCAGCAGACGGAAGGGGAGAAGGAGATGACGATGAACCTGATTGGATGCGGGATTTCACGCCGCTGCCGCCGGAGAAGGCGAGTACGAAGAAGGCGAAGCCTCACCCCACAGCGAGAAGCAGCGCACCGAAAAGGGCGGCGGGTCCGGAGAAATCCGAGGTGTCTGGGGAGGCGGAAGACGATGAGTTCTTGCTGGAGGAGTACGAGAGTGACGGCGAGGACGGCACGAGGTCTGAGGTGGGGAAGCGGTCGCATTGCGGTGGTGGCAGCAGTAGCGAGAGCGAGGATGGGGAAGAAGACGAGGAGGAGGTGACTCCCAAGGTGTACTTCACCAGTCGCACGCACTCTCAGCTCTCGCAGTTTGTAGGAGAGCTCAAAAAGACAGAATTTGGGCGGCGGCTCAAGACGGCATGCTTGGGGTCAAGGAAGAACTTGTGCATCAACAAGGGTGAGAGAGATGGGTAATTTTGTCTTCTGTTTTTCTATGGTGTGCTGATTTGTGGTGCATTTGCTTGCAGACGTTCTTAAGCTGGGAAGTGCCAACCGGATCAATGAGAGGTGCCTGGAACTGCAGAAGACCAAGAAGAGCAGCAAAATTAAGGTCTCGTAATTTTAGTTTGGAATGTTAATCCATCAAATTTTCCAGTTGAAACCTTAGAAGCACAATTTACCTGTTGACTTTATAGCCAAATTTAGTTGGCCATTTATAGCTTTGCAACCAGCATACTTATGTGGCTGTCTGACTGACAGGTATGATTAGTGTTATGATTTTTTTTTGAAAGGAGGCATGAGATCTGCCCTTGTATTAATAAGAGGAAGAGAGTACAAGAAGGGAGCAGCCGCATGGGCGCTCCAAAGAAAGCAAGAACAACACAGAGGCAATCATCAGGAAAAGAAGGGGATTAGGGGAAGGAAGGGGAGAAGCAAACTAGAGTAGCTCTTTAGCATGAGCCTGAAGCCAAAATGAAACATCTTGGACAGCCTGGTGGAAAACTTGGAGAGCCGAGGACGAGGAGCCTTGAAAGATGCATCGGTTACGTTCTTTCTAGATATTCCATATAATATAGATGAAGGCACCATTAAAAGTACGACGTTGAGATTTTTGGACAGCATTTGAGAGGAGCCGCCAATGATCGGCCATTGAAGTCACCGTCGAGGAAGGAAATAGACTTGGGGAGGCTTGCCACACGGAGACAAGGAGCCAAACCTCCTTTGCAAAGAAGCAATTGAACAGGATATGAACAACAGTTTCATCCTCCTGATCGCAGAAGATGCAAGAGTGTCTACACGGCCACCCTCTTCTGGAAAGATTATCAGCAGTTAGGATCTTCTATTGAATGGTCAGCCATGCGAAGAAATGACATTTTCCTTCAGCACTAGCTCTCCAAATGGTCGAAGGCCAAGAGGGGCGAGTGAAACCAGCTAGTTGGGCGATGTAGGCAGATTTCACCGTGTAGGATCTGTTTGCTGTCCATCTCCATCGAACCCGGTCTAACTCCATAGGATCTCGCTGGAAGTTGGTAATTAAGCCCCAAAGTGAGATGAACTCCGTCATGTGGGTGTGGTCGTGAAGATGACGGATGTTCCCAAGCTAGTTGTTATTTGAGAGCTCTTTCTCAACTGACTTGTGTTTCCAAGACGTGAGACGGTAAAGACTAGGAGCCAAGTCTTTTGGGGCATAGCCATTGAGCCATCGAGAGTTCCAGAAACTGAAGCGGTCACCTTTCCCAATGAAGATTTCAATTGAGGCATCAAACAAATCCTTATCCATGTTGTCCAAAGGGAAGGAAATGCCCTTCCAATTGTGAAGGGGGTCTGAAGCAGCCTTCCAAGGCCAACGGAGGCGCAACGCTCGGCCAAAAAGACTGAGGTCTAGTACTCCAAGGCCCCCAAGATATTTTGGAGTGCAGACAGAAGACCATCTAACAAGGCAGTGGCCGCCATTGACTTCGTTCGTGCCTTTCCATAAGAAAGCACGTCGGAGTTTGTCAATTCGTCGTATCACCCATTTTGGGGGCTGGAGCGCTGAGAGATGGTATGTCGGGGTTGCCGAAAGCACTGCCTGGACTAGTGTGAGGCGACCTTGGGAGGATAGGAGACCACCCTTCCACCCCGAAAGACGGCCAGCAATCTTGTCGAGGAGGGGTTGAAAATCAATTTTCCTCGGCTTTTTGTAGTGGAGGGGGAGGCCGAGGTAGCGACACAGGAAGCTGCTCCATTTTGCTGGGAAGATACCCTGAAGAGGGCCAATGTTCATGTTATCACAGCAGATAGGATAGATCTCTGTTTTTTTTATGTTGGTGATCAAGCCTGTCGCTTTACCAAAGGAGTCTAGGATGTCTCTTAGGTTAAAATGGTCTTGTTGCGATGGAGAGAGAAAGAGAGCAACGTCATCAGCATATAGAGAGGTTCTAGGGATGTTGCCTCTTGAAGAGGGGAAAGGACGTCAGAGGACGTTGCTAGGTCCAGAAGCTTCTTGAGGGGATCAATAGCAAGTATGAACAGCATCGGAGAGAGGGGATCCCCTTGACGGAGGCCTCGACGATGTGTGAAAACTCTACCCGGCCTTCCATTTAGGATGACACGCGAAGACGAGGTTGAAAGGAGCATGCAAATCCACTCTCGCCATCTAGGTCCGAAGCCCCGATGATGAAGATCTAAGAGGTATTCCCAGCTGATCGAGTCGAAGGCTTTTGCAATGTCTAATTTGACGAATAAAGTTGGGATGCCCGAGGCGTGGAGGCTCTTCACCGCATGCTGCACACGGATGGAATTGTCTTGGATGGCTCTCTTTTTGGTGAAAGCGCTCTGACAAGGAGAGATCAAAGCGTCTAAATGGTTCGCTAATCTAGAAGCAAGCACCTTTGTTGTGATTTTTGAGACGGAGTTTATTAGGCTTATCGGCCGGTAGTCTCCAACCACGCTGCAGGCCTCCTTTTTAGGGAGGAGGGCGATATGACCGTTATTGAGAAGGCGAAGGCTCCCAAGGCGGAGGCTGAAAACTGAGAAAACACCGCCAAGAGATCCGGCTTGACCAAGTCCCAAAAGGAGCGAAAGAATTGCATAGTGAAGCCGCCTGGGCCCGGCGCCTTTTCAGGGTGAAGGTCATAGATCGTGCATTTGATCTCTTCCTCAGAGAAAGGAAGGTCTAAATCACTAAAGTCATGACGTTGGAGGTCAAGGTTTGTCCAGTTAAAGGAGGCTTGCCTATGAGACTTCATCCCTAGGAAGGCGCGAAAATGATCAAGGATGGCAGCTTCTTTCTCCTCATGAGTAGAAGCCAATCTCTCTCCGATCTGAAGAGTCGGAATGAAGTTTCGCCTTTGACGGCCATTAGCTTTGAGGTGGAAGAACCGAGTATTCGCATCTCCTTTGATAAAAATTTGGCGGGAACGTTGTCTCATCCGAATTTTGTCAATGGCCGCCAAACCAATGAGGTGGTGCTTTAGTCGGGATCTCAAAGACTGCTCTCCCTCCGACAGGGGACAAAATTCCTCCGCCTTATCGAGTTGGAAGATAACCTCAGTGGCGATGGCCGATTGAAGACGGAAAACACCAATGTGGGACCTGCTCCAATTTTTAAGAGAATGTGCCGTACGCTTGAGCCGCTTAAAGAGGGAAAGAAAGGCGTCCGTAGTCTGAGGAGTCGACGCCCAAGCCGAATGAACCGTCTCATGAAAACCCTCCATATGAATCCAGCACTGTTCAAAGCGAAAGGAGTTGCTGGGAGGGGAGACAACTTCGCCCGTCAGGAGGAGAGGGCAGTGGTCCGAAGTGTGAGGACAAAGCCTGAAGGGAGCAATGGTGGAATAGGGCGTCCCATTCTGGGGAGCAGAAGAAGTGATCAATTCTTGTCATGGTCGGGGAGGTCGTTGAGCTTGACTAGGTGAAACGATGCCCGGAGAGTGATATTTCACGAAGCCCGAGCAAGTCTAGAGTAGATTTGAATACCATCAAACGCCGATTTAGGTTGGAATTGTTTTTATCCTGTGTCCGGTAGATTAAATTAAAATCCTCGATGACCGTCCATGGAGCTTTCATTTGGGCGCCAATCTGACGAAGCTCATGAAGAAAAATGAGTTTATCAGAATCAACTTAGGGACCATAGACCCCAGTTATGCACCAAGTGAGGTTATCAGAGCGTGCCGTGATATTAGCTGTGATGGAGAAGAGACCGTTTTGAGGGTTGGAGAGGTCGAAGAAGTCTGCATCACAAGCAAGGATGATGCCTCCTCTAGTATGGTTTACAGGGAGGGCGAAAAATGATGAGCAGAATTTGGAACCCAGGATTTCCACTATCAAGTCTGGAGTCAGTTGGTCCAGCTTTGTTTCCTGGAGACAAATAATGGATGCTTTTGAGTTCTGAACAAGAATCCTAACGGCGTGCCGCTTGGCCGGATTATTCAAACCACGGATGTTCTAAGAGAAGATATTGGTGTGAGCTTGCGACATTTCAGAAACAGCAGTAGCCATCCAGACAGAGGGACGTGGCAAGGAGGAAAGGCAGAAGCTTCCTCCGATTTAACTTAGCAGTAGTGTTATGATTTGAGCTTGATTTCTTTGATATTCTCCAATTTAACTTAGCTTTTGTTGATTCATGATGCTAACACACACTATAAATTCACAAAGTATATTCCACATGGCATTACATCTGATGTGCTTGTAATTATTTTTATACTGCATAATATGTTGTCGTTTGCAGAACTGTAATTGGTTAAAAAATAAACAATATACTGCCATTACCAGCTGGTCGATAAGTCCTAATTAGTCAAGTGGATGTGGATATACAGGTAGAAGGTGATAACAGAAAGGTGTGTCAATCAAAGTCCTCCTGTGGATGCCCAATGATAAGAAAGAGGAGTCTTCAGAAAGAATTCGAGAGTAAAGTTTCAGAGCAAGCATTGGACATTGAGGATTTAGCACAAGTAGGGAAGAAGATTGGAACATGTCCGTACTATGGTGCACGTGACATGGTCCGCACAGCTGACCTTGTCATCCTTCCTTATCAGTCTATATTGCTGAAGTCTGCTAGAGAATCACTTGGCCTTAATCTGAAGAACAGCATTGTCATAATAGATGAGGCTCACAATTTAGCAGATTCCCTCACTAGCATGCACAACTCAAAAATCACATCTTCTCAGGTTCCAGTTATCTCTCCCTCGCAATTTGGCATGGATATATTGTTATGACTTCTCTGAGATGTGTAGATCTGTTAGCAACTGCATTGTGTTGCTTTTTCTTGAAACAAAAACACTTGTTTTGTTCTGTTCTGTCCTTTTTGTTTAATTACTCCCACTACTTGTCTTCTTAATTGTGTCCTCCCTACTACTCGTCTTCATCTTATAATGTTGTCCTAACTCTGAGAAAATATGTTAGAATGTTAAGCATATAAAGAGTCCTAATTGAATGTAGATATCCTCCTTTTCTCGTTTTGCTGCTGTTTTATGGCATATATTAAGATCATGAACATGATATTCTCCTGATCCATGTTTTATTTAGAAATTTTTATTTGCAAAGCAAATTTTAATTAGAATGACAACTGAAAATGATCATTCTAATCTTGTGTTTGTGGCTTCCTTTTGATCTTAATATGGGATTGTAGGATTGCTACCATTTTGTTCTGCTTACACAGTTCCAAGTGTAGAGACCTTCAAATTTAGAAAATGACTTTGTTTTACATTCTCATTTTCTTGTTGCATTGCTAGTTGAAGTCAATTCTTTCCAACCTGGAGGCATATCTCAATAGATTTCAGAGTGTTTTGGGAGCTGGAAATCGACGCTACATCCAGACATTGACAGTTTTAACACGGTCATTTCTACAAGTTCTGACAAGCAATCAAGATGGTGCCTGCACTATGACTTCTATGACTATAAACCAATTCTTATTCTCCCTTGATATTGACAACATAAACATAGTAAAACTTTGCCAGTATGTGAAGGAAAGCAATATAATTCACAAGGTGAAATATTTCTTGCACCACATGGCTTTTCAATCTTGCATTGTCTATTTAAGTTGACTGTTGATTTGCAGATAAGTGGATATGCAAACAAATTAATCAACCAAGATGGTGTGAATCATTCAAGTCACCAGCAACAATATGATGAAGGAAGCAGCGTAGCAAGCTTTCAGACATTGGCTGACTTTTTGCGCTCCCTATTGAACTGCAATGATGAAGGAAGAATTATAGTTTCAAGGCCAAAGTTCAGTGGACAACCTGAAGATGCATATCTTAAATTTGTGATGCTTTGCTCAGAGAAAATATTTTCGGAGGTGCTGTAATATTGCTCTTTATGTTGCATAGGGATAATATGTCTTACTTTACACAAGTATGTATAGATTTTTAGTCATACTTTCCTGGTGCAGGTTACAAATGATGCACATGCTGTTATTCTGGCTGGGGGCACCCTCCAGCCTATTGAAGAAACAAGGCTACGCTTGTTTCCAAGCTTATCACCTACTGATATAAAATTCTTCACATGCAACCATATTGTTCCTCCTGAGAGTATTCTTCCTATAGCTGTTACACGTGGACCATCAGGCATGGCATTTGATTTCAGCTACAGTTCAAGGAGCTCTCTGACCATGGTTTGTACTTTGTACCTCAAAATAATTTTCCTTTGACCTTTACTACTCCAGCATATATGTGAAATGACAAGTTATATGAGTTTGTATTGCAGTTAGCTACTGTTTTCCTGTAAATAAAAACACCAATGCAAAAACATTTCAAGCTGCAGGATTTGAGCCCAATGTCATTGTAGTACGAGTGTAGCACTCCTTGTATTATTTGTCGTCTATCTACTGATGTAATCCAGGATAATATGGCCTTATCTCATGATGCTTTTGCATCTTCGTGCCCATGTATCTCTTTATCTATTATTGGCATAAAGCACAAACTGAAACAAATATATCATAAGTTCTAAACTTAAAAGAAATTAAAAACTGAAATTATCCTCAAGTCTTAGAAATGCTATGTTGTATCATCTTGATTACATTTGTATATGCTGTGGTGTTGATTTTCTTGGCCATATGCTCTATTCAAAAGCATGTCATGCTGTGCTTCTATTCTTATATGCACATCTGTACAGATCGAAGAGCTTGGACGCTTTCTTTGCAATGTAGTGACGATAGTGCCTGAAGGAGTGGTAATGTTTTTTGCTTCCTACGAGTATGAAAGATGTGTCTATGATGCATGGGTAGCTTCAGGCATGATTTCCAAGATTTCTAAGAAGAAACATGTCTTCAGAGAGCCAAAAAACAGTGTTGATGTTGAGATGATACTCAACAAATACAAGGAGGCAATTCAGTCCTGTAGCAAATGTTCACGAGACACAGGAATTACTGGGGCACTTCTATTGGCTGTTGTTGGTGGGAAAATATCTGAAGGCATAAACTTCAGTGATGGGATGGGTCGTTGCGTTGTAATGGTTGGATTGCCTTATCCAAGTCCATCTGATGTGGAGCTGACAGAGACAATAAAGCATATAGAACATATATCTAACTCAGTTTTGGTTGGAGCTGGTAACTCATCAAACAGCAGATATGATGTTGAATGCAAACTTCAGCCTGGTTTTGATATACTAAGAAAGTGCAACAAAGGTGGACGGGAGTACTATGAGAACTTATGCATGAAAGCTGTGAACCAGTCTATTGGTAAGCTGCTTCGCCATTTGAACATTTATGATGCTAACTATTAAAATATACTTGGCTAAAGTTCTTAGATGATGAAATGTTTGATTACAGGTCGAGCAATCAGGCATGTGAATGACTATGCCGCAATGCTATTGGTTGACTCACGTTATGCCCATACATCATTGAACAGGAGTTCCTCTTGCCCTACTGACAAGCTACCCCAATGGATAAAGAGTCGCCTTACTTGTGCTCAAAATTATGGAGATGTTCATAGATTGTTGCATCAGTTCTTCAAACTCAATAAACAACTGCGTTGAATAGTTACAGATTATACAGTTGGGAACAGTTGATTAAAGCAAACACATACAGGTATCCTTATGTGGGCTGCCCACTGATGAGATACTGAGGTTTCCCATGTTCAGTTAGCACTGGGAATCCCATGTAATTCATAGTTTTGCTTCCAAGTTATTCTAATAACCTGTTGTGTTTTAAAAATTAAGATGGTTATCCTTCCATGCATTAAAAAATTTAGCACTATAACTTAGCAGATGTATTTGAATTTGCATAATTTTTCTCCTTTTCTTCTTTAATTCCTTTTCTGGTACTCCTTTTCGTGTCAACGCTTCCATCTGCCTCATGAAGTACTATGAAAGTATGGATGAATTCAAAATTTCAAAATGGTTGACTCCCAAGTATTTTATTATTAAAAATTTTAAAATTCATTTGCATTTAGGAAAGCAATTTATTTCAGGTTTGTTCTGTATTGCTTTTGCTGTTTTGCATTTCTAATAAAATGATGAACAAAAGGAAACTATAATAACTGTAAAAGTCTGTTATTTCTGTTCAGCTAGGTTGGTTAACTTGGTATAGCTAGGTTTTGTCACTGTAACGATGCTTTATGGTCTATTGCTTTGTCAGGATTCAGGAGGATCATGCTTTGGTTATTATACATGCTGAGGCTCACTGTGCAGACTGCACAACATGTCTGGGGTTGATGAATTGTAATAGTGACCTCAATGGCCCAATGCATTTGCTAACGGGTAAGATATTACTTAATGCTGACCTGGTTATGTTCATAAGTTATGAAATTATTGCCTAGTTATCTCCATTTTAACTACTTATGCTGACCTAGAAACTGTTAAGCCTAACTACTTTTCTGTATGTGGGTGCCAAAATAAGCTGTATCACAAAAAAACGATTTACACTTACATTTTCTTTGTAAATTAAGAACACAGTAGAAGAACTTTTCAGGGTTAATACGAAAAGAACATGTGAAGTAGTTTCCTTAATCTCAGAGGAAGCAACTCAAATTAGATTAGGCCTACTAGACCTTTTCTTCAGTTTTCACCAGTCTTTTTGGCTGCTTTCCTCCTCCGTTAGTCCTGTTATAAACAGACCTCTATAATATTTTCAGACTTATTTGAATACATTTTTAAAGTGCATGGTACACCATCAAGCACCGTAAAATGGCTCCTCCTTTGTACTATTTCATGCAATCTCTTGCATCCCTTTTCGAAAGAAAAAAAAAACTGTAAACACAATGTCAATTAAAAGAAAGATAACCACAGCACACTTCAAGCTCACATCTTAGTTAGGCTTAGAACTATAACTTGATCAGATATGGGACAATGAGCTAATTGAACAAACAAAAGGAAGATCGAGTCGTCGCCGGTGTTGACACGTCATAATTAAGTTGAAAGACTATGGCATTGCCCACAACAAACATCAGATACCTAGATGAGCACGGCAGCGATTCTTCAACGTGTTTATGACTGGTCGGTGGAAATCATGTGGATTAGATCAGTTGATGCATGCAGGGCTAATAGGTTCCCGTTGTTCTTTGTGCGATACTTTACCATATTTTGGGAGATGCGAATAATTTTTATGTAGCACTATAATGATATAGACTTCGTCTTATTTCTTAATTGTTTAGACAACGATCCAATTATTTTCTTTTAGAATAAAAATATTAATTGATGACTCTGATAATTGATTTTGTTTCTAGAATATCTCACTCTGTAATAAGGAAGGAAAGCTGAATAGACTCAGAGCACAAGCAAGCTAGCTAAAGCACATAAGCCAACTCAGCCCATCTCTCTAAATGAACATAGCACACTATGCCGCTCTAGACCAAAGCTGGTATGGGCTGGGCTGTATATCACAAGGTGCAACATGATTCTTGTTTCGATAGCTTTTTCCAAGTTATTTGTTAGATTTTATAATTTATAATATTAATTAATCAATGTATTAATTATTCGGATTATTATTTCAGCTCGTCGTTCTACCATTAGAATGAACGACCCTAGAACAGAGATGTCAACGTCATCGTGTGGTGCCACTTCAGACTGAGAGAACCACCGCACAACACGTGTCCTTTGAAATTTAGCACAGAAGTCGATTCACTCCAAGATTAAAAAAAGAAAAAAAATCCCAAATTTCTGCACGAGATGATCGTTCTACTTTTGCTGTCAACTCACACACACCACTTAATTAACGTTGGTGTCCGATTCCTTCCTGAAAGATGAAGCCATGCATGCTTCACGTGAAGCTCATCTGCTTCCTCCTCGCCGGAGTTAACCTCGTCGCGTGCAGCACTGGCGGCAGCGACGACCGGTTCGTTTACTCGGGCTTCACCGGCCGCAACCTCACACTGGATGGTGCGGCCGTGATTACCGGCGGCGGCCTGCTCGAGCTCACCAACGGCACGCTCCGCAGCAAAGCCCACGCCATCCATCCGGTCAAGTTCCACTTCCGCAGCCCATCGGCGGCGTCGACAGCGGCGGCGCGGTCCTTCTCGGCGTCTTTCGTGTTCGGCATCTTCTGCCCCGACACCGACGCCTGCGGCCACGGCATCGTCTTCTTCGTCGCCCCGAGCGACCACAACTTCGCTGCCGCCTTCCCTAGTCAATACATCGGCCTCGTCAACAACATCAGCAACGGCGACGCCGCCAACCACATATTCGGCGTCGAGCTCGACACCGCCCAGAACAACGAGTTCCACGACATCGACGGCAACCACGTCGGCGTCGACATCAACAGCCTCAACTCCATCGAGTCAGACAGCGCTGGCTACTACTACGACGGCGGCGGCGACCATATTGGCTTCCGCAACCTGACGCTTGCAAGCCACGAGGCCATGCAAGTGTGGGTCGATTACAACGGCACGAGCAAGCAGATCAACGTCGCCATGGCTCCCCTCAGGACAGCCAAACCTTCCAGGCCACTGCTCTCTTGCACCTACGACCTCTCCACCGTGCTGCTCACAGACAAGCCCTGCGTGGTAGGCTTCTCGTCGGCGACAGGATCATTCGACTCGAAACACTACGTTCTGGGCTGGAGCTTCGCCATGGATGGACCTGCTCCACCCATTGACATCGACAAGCTACCGAAGCTGCCTCGCTTTGCCGCCAAAAAGAGGCCCAGGCTAGTAGAGATAATCCCGCCAATAGCAACCACTACATTCATCGTCGCAGTGGGCATCGTCTCCATCCTTCTGATACGGAGGCGGATGAGGTACACCGAGCTACGGGAAGATTGGGAGGTTGAGTTTGGGCCACACCGATTCTCCTACAAGGATTTGTTCCATGCCACGGATGGATTCAAGAGCAAGAACCTGATCGGCGCCGGAGGATTCGGGAGAGTATACAAGGGAGTGCTTCCGCTGTCGAAATCGGAGATTGCTGTCAAGAGGGTGTCGCACGATTCGAAGCAAGGCTTGAAGGAGTTCATCGCGGAGGTTGTCAGCATAGGTCGATTACAACATCGCAATCTTGTGCAGCTACTTGGTTATTGCCGGCGAAAAGGAGAGCTCCTCCTGGTGTACGACTACATGTCAAACGGAAGCCTCGATAAGCATCTGTATAGCGACAAGCAGACTCTAGACTGGGGTCAGAGGTTTCAGATCATCAAAGGGATCGCATCTGCTTTGCTCTATCTCCACGAGGAGTGGGAGAAAGTGATCATCCACCGGGATATCAAGACGAGCAACGTCCTCCTCGACAGTGAGATGAACAGCCGGCTAGGTGACTTTGGCCTAGCAAGATTGTATGACCGCGGTGAAGACCCACAGACCACTCATGTGGTCGGCACCATTGGATACCTAGCTCCAGAGCTGGGTCGCAGCAGCAAGGCCACTCCTCTGAGTGACATATTTGCTTTTGGCATTTTCATTCTTGAGGTCACTTGTGGGCGGAGGCCCATCATGCAAGCTCCACAGGGTGATCGATCTCGTAACCCTGTGTTGGTTGACTGGGTGCTTGAGCACTGGCATGAAGGATCAATAGTTGACACGGTGGATGCGAAGCTCCATGGAAACTATAATCTAGACGAGGTATGCCTGGTGCTAAAGCTTGGATTGTTATGCTCACACCCTCTCTCCAATGCAAGGCCCACTATACGGCAAGTCGTCAGGTACCTGAACGGCGACATGGCGATGCCGGAGCTGACACCAACACACCAATGTTTTGGGACGCTTACGCTGATGCAGAGCCAAGGGTTCGACTCGTACGTAATGTCGTACCCTTCATCAACGGCGAGCACGAGCACCATGTCCAACCTTTCAGCTCAAAGATGATATGGATAAGTTACAGTGTTGTAGTGTTCTACTTGTGTAAATTCTGGCATGCTTAGTCGACGTACGTACATGATATGCCATGGAGAATCCATTTAATATATGTTAAACTAAACATTTAAATCTATCATGTTTTACGGCAAGCACATGTATTGGTTCGATCTTTAGAGATCTAACAACAAGGTGTAAGTGTGACCATGGTTTTGGATTTCGTTGTTTTTTGATAATTTAGTGATCTTACAAGGAGGACTTTACGTACTGAATTTGATTCATAATGTATAAACGAAAGTAGGGTCAAAAGTACTAAAACAACTGAAGAAAATATGTAAATTCGAATCCAAAGCATAAGCGCAAAACTTAAAAAATCGTGACCGTCTATGAGACCGGGCCAAAAATGTTTAAGTATATGTGATTCACTTCTTCCTTTCTCTTTCTTCCTTCTGCTCCCTACAGCGGCCGGCGCGACGCGGGGATGGCGCGGGGACTGTGCGGTGCGGTGCGG
>KE371989.1:311225-326924 GCA_000418225.1 Zizania latifolia
GACTGTTTCACGCAGGCGTCCACAGGTGGGGGAAGATGCACAGCGCACGGGGAAGATGGGCCAGCGCCAAAACAGAAAAAATGGGCCGGATGGGAAAAAAGGGCTGGCATCTTGTGGCATTAACAGTTTGCAAGGTTGCACGGGTGTCTGGTTTACACTAGATACGTTCTCGCACAAGAATAGGCAGGCCAAGGTGACCCAAAAGGAAAAGGGTAGGTTTTTTTATTTTGAATAAAAGTTAGATGTTATTTCATTTGTTAAAAATAATTTAGTGGTCCAGAAAATTCTGAAGCATCCTAAGTATTTAACCAAATTTTATCTGGATATTTGTACGTAGAACTTTTATCATATATTTTATTCAAACATTTCTTTAGACTTTAATTCCATTTCTTGATTTTTTTTTCATTTTTTTCTATAGTATTTTATTAATTAACTTTTTGGGTTGTGACACACCCAGTTGTAAACATATCTGTTATTAAAGGTCTACCAGTGACACGTGTTCTTTAGTCGTAACTACTAATGTTACGTAACAAAATGTTATTTCTATGATTACAAGAACTGGTGAGTCTATTTCACACCACTACAGAAATAGCATTTAATACTAGTTAGTAACAGCCTTTAGTATCCATTATTAAATTGATATAGACAATATGAAAGTACATTCAGTACCAATTGACTAGATTTTGTAAAAAGATCTGAGAAAAGACTGAACTTCGAAGAGAAGGTGAATGATTGACTGCCCATGCTTTACGATTTTGGGAGAAGGCTGCCAGAGCTCACAAAAAGCTATGTTACCATGTTGCTCATGAATGGCCACGCTGCCTTTTGTTTAGTCAACCATGTGCGATTGGTTGCGGCTCATGAATGGCTGGCCATGCCGCTCCCTGTTCTCGTCTCGCCTTGCCCATCCATGTCTGGTACTCCTCAAGCTGGAACAAAGTCAAAGACTCGCACGAACCCAGTGAATGCACACTGACTGAACTCTCGGATTTCATTAGGAAAAAAATTTTGTGGGGGAGTCCTCACTCTCTCCACCATAAGGACCCTCTGAAGTTACTCCCCGCATAGAGATGAAGAGCATCTGACGAATCAGATCTCTCGCTGGCCACGCCATACTCGCTGCCCCTGTTGCCACCCGTTGTCGCCTCAGCCCGCCAGGCCGTCGCCCCTGCCGGCCATGCAAAAGCCCATCCTCGCTGCTCCACCCCACCACCGCCCTCGTCGGGCACATCATCGCCCCCGCCGGGCACACCGCCGTCTCCATCGCTGGCCGCGCCACTTTACTTCGGTCTATTAGATGCTCCCCATCTTCATGTGAAAAACATCCACGTGGATCCTCACGGTAAAGAGAGTGAGCACCCTGCACAGAATTTGTTTCCTTTGATTAACTGGAAGAAAATGGCGTGCCCTAATCCTCCAAACAGAAGCTGACTGATGATACTAAAGCCTGCCCAAACAGTTGTCGCCTCAGCTTCTGTGCCAAAGCCTGTCGATATTAAAACCGACGATAACCGAAGAAATGCATTGCACACACCAACACAGCATGGCAAAGAACACGTAAAGTGAAAAAGGCTACAGCCCTGCAGCCAGATTAAGCCGAAGAGTAGTGGAGGTCACATGCCTGACCTGACGACTGTATATGACGCTGTTTTTTTTGTTGTTGTTGATGAGTTTATGCCTTTATGGTCTGTATATTTGTGCCTGTTGGAGAAGCAGCGAGTGCAGGGTGGTCACACTTCGTCGTTCTTTCCTGAGTAGCATTATACCCCGGTTAAACGTCGGAGCTCGTATGATTACAAAAGTCCAAGCAGGGAAGAGGTGGAAGAAGTAGGACGTCGTCACTCGTCAGCCTCATCCATGATGATGATATAGGCCCACGGTAACAAAATAGCTATCATATCAGTTACCAGTGGTGTTTGAACAACAGTAACTTGTCTGATTAGGTGATTATCACTATTATCGGTCTAGTTTAGTGTTTATTAGGTCTATTACCGTAAACATTGACCAACAAGATAGTCAAAAATCATAGCCACTATTTGATTAGCACGGTTTCGTCGACCCAATATCCACATGCATGGATGACAATTGTATATGATGCCATTTATCACTTTGCTTAACTTCAACTTTAAGCACGAATTTAATCATGGAAGCAATACCTTTTGAAAAGACTATAATGCTATGTTTGGGGGAGGTTATGATTTTAAAAAGTAGCCGGTGAGAATCTAGAGAAAATGATGTTCTCTAACTTCTTAATATTGTTTATTTATTGTTTATTTTTAGCTACAGTTATTGAGTTTTATAATCTAAAATAAGAATTTGGACCATTTGAAGTAGCTATAAATTTTAGAAGTAGTTACAGTTAACAAATAGAATTATCCCAAAACAATGACAAGTCATCTTTTACTTACATGCATCCTAACAAGAGGCAGATCCACTTGCCATTGACCCATGCTTGAGATGGAGCATTGCAAGGTGTAAATAGAGCGTGACCACAAGCATTGACGCACTGCATACCGGGCCCAAGTCCAACGTACCCGTTTGGCTGTCACGCTACAACTCTTACGTGTATACGAATGATTCGTGGGCCTGCCTTGCTTGGGCTTGTTTCTACTACTATTAAAAAGAGCCCTACTTTCTTTTAATAAAAAAATAATTTTATTGTAAAACTTTTATGTTTCTACTTGTAACTAGAGACAAAAGTGACAAAATTGACGAAAGGGCTGATATAATATTAAAAACAATGATCTAAAATTTACTAAAACTTTTTGGGGAAGGAGAAACAAGCATCCCAAAGTGGCCAGTCTCCCATCAAGTTATGCTAGGCAGTCACAACCCATATTATTTATGGATTATGCCTTGCTCTCTCTTTTCTTTAAATACTACTTATAGACACTACATCTTTTACATTTTTTATGGATAGTTTCTTTAAAATAAATTTATATTTAATCATATATTCTCTCTCTTTTCTCTCCTAATCTCCTCGTTTGCTTTCTTGGATATCACAAAGAGCATATCGTGTAGAGCTTATTTTTTTGCACTAAACCTAAATTTTACGATTTTTCAATCTTTCTCTTATTAAATTATTTATCACATCAGCTTTTAATTACATGACATGCTATTTAATGCATATAAACTAGTAGAGTGATATAAAGCTTTGACACTGAAGTCGAAGCTTGTGAGATTTAATAGCACCATCTGCCAATATTGTACGGCTGTATGACTGTATCATGTATTATTGCAAGATGAGATAGAACCGTTTCGATACATACAACTATACAACTATATAATAATTAATGGCTCCAGCCTCCAGCAACAATGCAACATGCACGTTTTACCGAGTGGAGTACATTGTAGTACGCACTGACAGCACTGTGGACTCTCTAAGTGGCATCTCAAAAGCCATTATTCTGCATGTTTCAATACAATGGTGGATATATAGGTACATGACACACATGCATATATTCAAACAACACTTGACGTGGGCCCTGTTTCCAGGCACCCTGTCCCTGGCTTCCAACATGTCAATTCGCCATGAACTCACGTGTACAGCCAACCAGTCAGTCTCAAACGGAATCAGGAAAGCATCTGGCTTTCATCTCTCTCTCTCACACACACACGTACAGACTACTGCAGAAGTGCAGAGACAGTGTATAGTGTACAGCATGGTAGCCAGCACTGATCGGTCGCATGCATTCGTGGATCGAGGCCGGTCTGTGAGTTGCGATCGATCGCCCATCCCTAGCTTGCGCGGCGTCTCCGGCCGCCTGACGCCGTCGATCGGTCGACGGGTCAGCCGCAGGCCGCAGCTAGCCGCTCCGAGAACGGCAACTCGAATGACACGACGACGATGCTGCATGCATGTGGATGCGAGTGCTCTCCCTCCATCGGCTAGCTATCGGACGAGCCGTACGTGGCCCGTGGATCCATGCGCGTACTTGAAGATGATATCACTGACATGGAATCTCGATCGTCCAGAGAAATTGAAATTTTGAACAAATTTATGAAAAAAAACAGTCATCTGAATCCAAATTGGTTAGCGCATTATTGTGTCCTGAAGAAATGGGTACCTGTGGATTAATTTGTCCAGTTGTACAACTCTCGAGCCTTGTTAACATTTATAGTGCCCCCATTTTTCAGCTTCGGTATTGAATATCATTTAATGTGTCAATTATTCGGTTTCTTTGGCTGATAGTCCTAGGTACCGTACGGTACGCAAACAGCGAACGGCATTCACCATACATTCTTGTTACAGCTTACCCTACCCTATTTGTTCTATTTAAAAACATTGCAAAAATTAATTAGCACATTATAGACTAGTTTCACAGGATCCAAAAGACCAAAAACATTTTCTGTTTTTCATCTATCTCGTTACTACGAAGTTCGATATGAACAATATTGATTAGAATGGCAGTACGAAGCCGTATTAATCAGTATTAAAACTAATGCAGTGTATCACTTAATATATACCAGTTTGACATAAAATGGTACATTCCGATTATTCCGATCAATACCGAAATATAATTAATAAGCTTGGTTGTATAACCATGTACCAACCCCTAGCAGCGGTACCAAAGGGAACAAATGTGATGGATATTTCTTTTTTGAACAATCCACACCAGACAGTGTGGATGTATATATTAATAGAAGAAAAAAATTACAAGATTACAATCCTAGGAGGTTATAATCAGAAAAAAAATAAAAAACACTCCCACAGGGGCAAGCAGCACAAACCCTAGTCCCAAGACAGCTCTAGCACTACGACAGCCACCCTTAGGAGAGACCGAACAACGCTAGCAGGAGAGACGTCGACACTCGCCAAGACAGCTCCACTAGAAGTAGAGAAAAGAGCGGCAGGGACGAGCAGCAAGGCCAACAAGACAACATCTCCAGAGATGTCACAACGCTAAAAGACGCCGCCATCGTCCGTCTAAAAGACTTAGGCTAGGTTTTTACCGAAGGAACTTGCAACGATAAAGCTCTAAAGAGGGAACATGACGCTCGAGGCGTCATTATTGTCGGCCCAGCAAGCTAGGCTAGGCTTTCGCCTGTAGCTTCCTCTCACTCCAAATTAGTAGATGATTTGGATATTTCACTCCAAATTAGTAGATGATTTGGGATTTAGGATTTATGATTAGGACTTTTCTACGCCGGGCTGTTGTGAGAATGTGTAGAAGCTATGGGAGTCTAGGGTTAATAAGCATATGTTCAAAAACTTGGTGGAGTGGCTATAAAAAGCAGCACACCAGTGGGTAGCCTTCTTCCATTTGGATCTTGCATTCTTGCTTTTGTCGCTTCTCCGACCTCAGCTCGATTCATTCGACATCGCCAGTGGGCATTAGCCACCAACAATGGACGGCGGCAAAAGCGGCCGCCGGAGGCTCAAGGATCGCCTGGCGCGGCTGCTACGTCCGGCCAATTCCCTCCTCCGCTCACCGTGCAGCTCCTCCACCACCACCTCCACTGTTTTCACCGCGACAACCGCTGCAACCACGGTGTCGACATCTTCCACCGCCACTACCGCCGCCTCCGCCGCCGCTTTCCTGCCCCGCGTCGAGCCCTTCTCCGCCGCGCTTGACCTCCTCCGCCATCCTCCTCCAGAGCAGAAGAAGAACACCACGCAGAGGTGCTGCTCCTCCCGGCATTACTCCAGCCACCACGGCCATCTCAGCGGCGGCGGGAGGAAGCCGAAGCTCTCGTCCAACGCCTACGGCTTCACCACATCCGAAGACAGCGAGGACACCGACCGTGACGACGGCGACGACGACACGGAGGCTTTCTTCTCCTCACGAAGCCGCATGTCCTCTGACTCCTCCGGCTTCTACGCGTACCCCAACTCCAATAAGCAGCAGCCTCCCAAGAGCAAGCATCACCACCACCGTCGGCACCACCGGCAGCAAACGAGGCGCCAGCGGCGGCGAGCGGCTAGCTGTGTAGATGAAGCGTGCAGCGTGAGAGAAGGCGCGGTCGGGTTCCGGCCTATGGTGGCAACAGCGGCGGCGGCGGACGAGGTGAGGAAGGGGCTGGCGGTGGTGAAGCGGTCGAGGGACCCGTACGGCGACTTCCGGGAGTCCATGGCGGAGATGATCGTGGAGCGGCAGGTGTTCGGCGCGCCGGAGCTGGAGCGGCTGCTGCAGTCGTACCTGTCGCTCAACCCGCCGCGCCTCCACCCCGTCATCCTCCAGGCCTTCTCCGACATCTGGGTCGTCCTCCGCGGCGGCTAGCTAGCCAGCTAGATCGGCCGGCCGGCTCGCCGGCGTTGTTGTAGTAGCTAGCTTATTGGTTAGTTGTGTGTTAAGTGCAGTGTTAACTGTTAACTCATGCAGTAGCTGTGCTAGCTGCATGCACATGTCTCATACTCTCTCATGTCCGTCCGCTGAATTTTCCATTAATTATCTGCATTATTGGGAAATGTTCTCATTATTTCAAATTTTCCAAGGCTATTTTGAGTTAAAAATGTCAAACTTTATAGATTTTAACTAACAATTAGTCAAATTACGAGTACATTCTAAAAAATATACTAGTATATATTAATACTTCAAAGCGTTTTCACAAAATATGGATTCATAGGTAATTCAAATATGTGTCACGAGTAACTAACGATCAAAAATTATTTTTTAAAACTTTTCAAATTAAAATTATACCTTATATAAATCAATGGATGCAAAAACGTAACATACTTAGAGTATTGCAGTGCAAATGTTTCATGGTTTGAAATGATATGCGCTATGTCGTTCATCCATGCAGGGGACTAGACGATCGATGGAGTATGGACTTCAATTCTCGACCGACATTGTAATCATATTCACTTGCAGTTGTTCTTCTCAAGTCAGGAGAAATGGATATACGGAGTATTTTTCAAAATGATTCTTCTCTGTCTCAAACCAAGTGTACTCCTCTGTGCTTTGTTTTCGAATTATGTTAGTTTTTCATGCCAATTTTTTCATGCGTATTCTGTATATGAATCACCTGTGACTCATTCCAGTAGTATACTAGCTCTATGAGATAAACTTGACCTGTCTGCACTGTAGACTGCACTGCAGGTCAGTCAGGCCAGGATGGATATGGAATTTGAAGAAGCCATAGAGGAGAGGACGGCTGGCTTTCTAGTTTGCTGTGCATGCATAGCTTGCATGGGATTTGAGCCTTTCTGGCTCTTTCTCCAGAAACCTATCAGATCCCTATCACATCAACAGTGGACGTAAAATAAATGGGCCTTTGAGTCAGGTGTTAGGTGTTGGTGCTGCATACTTTTTCCCGGGATACTGTGAGCAGTACACTTCACTCTCTAAAAGTGAGTTATTCATTTACGAGAAATAAAGCCAAATTTATTAAGACACAGGCTTGAAAGCCTCTTTATTCTATTAAGATTCCATAAAGAATCATAAAACAATTGGAGATTAAAGTGAGTTTAAGTAGTTAAATCCTAGATTTTAGTATTTTCTACCAACACCCCCGTATACGTATATAGGAGCAAGTAGAGCTGGTGTCAAATCAAATGCTACTTAGAGCAAGAGTGAAGCTAGCTTTCGTGAGCTCTAAAACTCTAGATCCATTTTAAATTTGGAGCTCTATCAGACAAGCAATTTAGGAATAGGTTTTTGTTGTGCATTTGCATTTCGACTTTCAAAAGGTGCATGCCGGGGCTGGCATGTCGCCGTTTGGAAACCAAATAGATGCATGTTTGCAAAAGTGGTTGCTTCATTTGGTGAGGGCGGCGTTTCCATTAAAGCCTTGCACCTACTGCCGATGCCTTCCTCTGGAGTATTGTTCTTCTCTGATGCAGACATGGTCGACCAAAAGGTTCTGTATAGCGAGCTAGCCAGGCTTTCTCTCAACTGCTGGATGCCTGGGTTAGTAAGCTATGAAGATTTAGGGGAAAATAAGGTCTTTCTGAAAATTTTCGTTGCAATATATACCTAATGCAACTTACTCCCCAGTTCCATAATTCTTGACGTTTCGATATATTTTCACATACTAAAAAACAAATTAATTGGTGTGTATATTTTCTGTTTGGTCCATATTAAATATGATTGATTTCTATCGCTTCGTACTTTCAATACGCATCTGACTGGAGCATGGAAATTATAGTTGTGAATATTAATGAGGGTGGTTGTTTTTTCCCTCACAGCTAATTTGTGTTGAAATCGTCAGATGAACCTGTCTTTAATTTGTGGTGAAGTAGGGGAGTAGAATCTGAATTTCTTCCGGCCTCAAGCAGTCAAGCTAGTAAAAAGTTTGGAGTGAGATGGAGTTCGTCCTCCTTTTAAAAAGACGCGCTCATCCAGAGCTGTCCGGCTTTGCTTCGAAGAAAGACTGAAATTAAAGATGTTGTCAGTGATGGGACTGCTTCTAACTGTCTCGGTCCATATTAATCTGCCATGATGGTGCAATGATAAATGGAGTTTTAAATTTTTCTTTGATAGTTCTCAAAAAAATTCTTTGATTGCTCTCTCAGCAACCGTACGCATTGCATGAGAGAGATTATTTATCTATCATATTACTCCGATGTTATTTATCTACCGTATTATCATATTATTTTATTATTAGTGAGAGACATTTTATATTTTATTTCCCCACTAATTTATCGATTTTATTTCAAAAAGTTTTTAAGGAAAGAAGGAACAATTAATTTTTGTCACTCTTTTAAATGATTTTTGTCTTACTCACTAGCTTCAAGTGCTAAGATATACTGAATTATACATCCGTAGATGCATTTTAGTAGAATTTATATGGGATTCATTTGTTAAGCGTGTATTAACGGAGTGTACTCGTGGGTAGTGTGCAAATATATATATATATAACATCTTTTGTATTCTATATTCATAAAAAAGTTTAGTCTTAAAAATTGGATATTAGCAATAAAATCTACTCTATCCATCCCAAATTATAGTAAGACAAGTTTTAAGGCTGTGTACGTATATTAAGGAGACGAGTAAGAAGATTATATTAATAATCTTCTCGGAGTGGGTGAGTATGTGCCTGTAAGTCTAAAGTAGTATGACTATTTTCGAGGTAAAAATTATCTTTTACAACTATTAGATTGTTAAATTTTGAACTCTACAACTTTTTACATTTTAGAAAATGGAAGTGTTAATTAATTCCCAAGTTAGCTACTACTGACATTCGAAAATAGTCGCGGACCTGGTTGGTTGTGCCACGACTTACCAGGTCCAATTAAACCTGAGGGAATAGTACCGTTTTTTCAAGAAAGAGACCAAGTTATATATATGCCTGTGTACTCTAATTACACAGGTCACAGGGTGTCAGTCAACGTAGGGATCATATCATATTATCATGGAGCCGGTTGGGTAACGAGAACTGATGAAAAGCTCAGTCGCCCACTCTCCGGCGGCCGGCCGATACCCATCAATTCGTTGGCAGAAGGAAAGGCGACCATGCATGGGCGTAGCTTACATTACATACGCAGGTCAAGCCAGAAATTCATTCCATCTGAGACGACCACGCGACATGGACCATTAACTACCATCTGTTTCTTCCCAATGTACATGCCTCACACACCTTGCATTGCTGCCTGTGCTAGTTTTGAACCATGCATGCATGCAGCCAAGCGAGCATCTGCGCTGTCCATTGTACCATACACTGGGCGGCAGGCCGCAGGGAAGGCAGGAGAGAGGCATCAAACCTCCGGGCCCTCTGCATGCATACACACATGCGCATGCACAGCCTGCCTCGTCAGCTAGGTGCTGGCCGGCCGGCCGGCCGGTCTTGATCTGCATGCCCGCGGGCGCGCCATTGCTGGTCGAGGTAGTACAGTACGTAGCTAGCTGCAAGCTGCTGCAGAAGGTAGGCATGAGCTAGCATCTAGCAGCGGCGTCGTTGGCCATTGGCGCGTGCAGCATTGGTCGGCTGGGCTCGAGGCACGGGCAGTCGTCGGGACGAGGGTACGGTGGTGGACAAATTGCAGTCGCAATATTGCTCTGATCTAAGTATCTGACCGAACGCTCAGCTACCCGGCCGCCGGTCTGCAGTGCACGCAGGCTGCAGCCGCGCAGCTTGTAGCTGCCGGCGACGATGGCGATGGCGACAGGCCGAGAGCGAGGCAGGCAGGCAGGCACAGGGCACAGCCGCACAGGCGCGCAGGCTGCGGCGCTACAGGAAGGTGAAGGCGATCGAGCGTGCACATGCTGCGTGCATACGTACATGGAATGAAGAAACGCATGCATGGCAGTGCAACATTTCATTTGCATGCTAAACAGAGACAAAAGAAGAACAGCCGGCTACTGCATCTCTCCGTTCACCGTCGCATATGCACATCAGCACATGCGATTTAGCAAAACTATACACTCTTATTTGTAATTACTCCCTCCAATTCTAAATATCTATCATCTGGGTTTTTGTTACCCATTTCTAAATATAAGTTAGTTTGAAACTTTTATACCCTCGACAAATCAACGCTACACCTCCCACAAACAAATATATTAACTTTTCAATCTAGTATAAATAAAGAGTAATACGATCTTATCTAAAACTTATATTTTGAGACTGAGTATTATGCTATTCTCAAATATTAATTTGTTGGGAAAGTAAAAAAATCGATTTCGACCGAACGCACTTAATTCCTACAATCCTACCGGGAGGAAATTCAAAAATTTTGAACCAAAATTTCAAACCTGTTCTCAGATATGTCCGTATTGAATCCTACGTAAACCGACTGTTTAGACCCCTCTACATTAATTCAAAAGAAACGTATTTCTACAAATACAAGTAGTAATACGAAACATATTCGGTTAATCATGGTGTACTTCTACGGTCGTAAAATCGTGGAATATTTTAGCTGCTTGCCAGGGAGAAAGAGCTAGTTTAAATATTGTCATCTCACACTTTCTGCAATTAAATGCATGGTTTGTATCAAAAAAATATAGAAAGAAGATGCAAACAGAGTACATAATTCTTCTCCGAGCAAAAGAAGCCCATAAACCTCCCAACCTGGCCCAAAGCAATACAGCCCAATTATTCTTATGGGTTTACATGTGATTACTTTTCTTTTCTTATTAACTGCGTTTATTTGGCGTAAGTGGTGGCTATGGCTCCATGTCTCTTCACGTGACAGAAAAAATTACAACTATTTCAGTGTTTGAAGGAATCGTTTGGTACGGGTTTTTGGTTGATTCTAAATATCTATCAAATGGGTAAAAATAGAATCCCTAAAATAGTATTTTTTTTCAAAGCCGAATAAACGAGGAGTAATTTCAGCTGATTTTTAAATTCTAATGCATAATAACAAAACGATCAGAGGAATCAGGTGGAGTATTAACTATGAAAATGGATGGAAAAGCCGAAGGGAGTGCGCCATCCAACATTTGTAGTTTTTCAAACGAGTTAAATGATGTGATGGTATTACAAGGAGACTTTTGTCTATGCGATGCTATTGTGACTTCTCATAATGATCTCCTCTTGACCTCATCAAAAACGTAAAAGAATATTGTGTGCTACATACACACACACACACACACACATAGTAAAAGTTCATTTGGAGTGCGATGAACCTTTCTTAAGAATATCTTTAATGCTCAAAGAAGAGCTAGAATGGCTAAACGTGGCATTGTGCCGTTTGGCTGCAATTTCCCGCTTTTTCTCTCTTTTCATGGCAACCATGCATGTTTAGCCATTGCTGCAATATGCCATGCAATATGCCAATGAAGATGGGACTGTTTGGCAATTGGCACCATACTTGAACACGGTTTTAATACTATGTCAGACTACTTATACAAGTAGTTTTAACTTTCGTAACTGTTTTCTAAATCTAAATCAGTTTAGAACTTTTATATGTTTTTATCTTTTCTTTCATATTTTTATTTATCAAATAAATGTTATCGCTCTCATAAATAAACAATTCATATTTTTCAAAGCAGAATGATTGAAGGACAACATTTCATTTAAGTCGATTTCTTAAGTTTTATGCACAAATCTAAAATGACCCATACAATAAATCAGATCTGTCTTGATGTATTCGTAATTTCAGTGTAACCCACAACTCTCGTATTCTAGTCTTATACCAGACAGACATGAACATTGAGGTTCATTACGATTGTAGATACTAATTATGTAATAATGTATCAGATAATGGCAAAAGTGAAGCGTAAACGAATAGCCAACAAATGGTTGTATCTCCCATGATTGAAAGCACATGGTTTGCAACATTGGGCTGGACATGCATGCTGCCACCCGGTGTCATCCTACCAAGAGGAATCAACACATTCTCTCCAAGTGGGTAAACATCTCATATCATACCTGCAATTAAGACTAATCAGCCATAATCTAAGTATGGTGAAGATTTGGTATATATCTGTACATACGTATCATTATCATAGATGATTATATTTAGATGTTGGTTGGGAGTAATCATATGGTTCAATCAATCATTGTCCTTTAGTAATACAGCGCTAGCAAATGAATATTTTATTCGCCGAACTTTGTTGTCTTAAAGATTAATGTTTCAGTGTGAACTTAGGATGCGTACCATTTATCATCACAATAAAATCACATGGTTAGAAACCTTTACAAATTAATGTGAATGTAACTAAATAAAACACAATGAAGAAGATAAACAAGTCTAACATATGGCTCTGCCATGTTAATTAATTATGTGTCCTTAAAGTCCCATTGCTTGGTGGCCTCGCTTGTTCTCTAGTCACTGCTTAGCTCTCAAAGATTTCCCCTGTGCCAGGCTTAACAGAATACTCCCTCTGGTTTCTTAGTTTTTAACGTTTTAGACATATTATTATGTACCAAAAAATAATTAATTAGTATGTATATGTACCAAAAAATAATTAATTAGTGTGTGCATATTTTACCGGTAGAAGTTGGCTTTCTAACTTCACAAGCTGACAAACAACGGATTGCTACTCCGATCGGCCTGGCTAGGTTGCACCACAAACTTCTCAGAAAAAAGTCCACAGAATTAAATCCCTCACTGCAAATGCAGCTTGTTTACTTAATTACCACTAACTAAAAAGACAACGTTTCGATGCATTCTGCTCCAAGCCGCATGTACTTATCTTATTAACAAGTAGCATTTGCTAAGGAAAACATGATTAGTGCGGCAGTCATCATGCATGATGAACACAGGTGGTGCCCTTGAGTGGTCCGTACGTGGTAATCGCGGTTTTTATAGACAGTTTTTAAAGCGACGGCATGTAAAAATCAGCACATTTTCACAATAGTCCGGTTTAGGTGAATCACCTGTAAAAATCGTAATTTTTACAGGTTGTCTATTAAAAGATCCACTTCTGTAATTGCTGTATCTACAGTTCTAGACAAATAATAATGTTAGGTGGACCGAGGCTCTGGTCGTTCACCCCCTCTCTATGTATTGTACAGGCGATTTCAGCAATCGTTCTTGAATTCCAAGATTTTTCTTCGTTTCTCGACCAACTTGTTCAGTGAAAGGGAAACGCACAACAGCTTCTCATTTTTCAGTGTAGAATTAGGAGCAGACAGACATCTGTTTAATCTGTAGCTACAGATGTCCTAAACTGACAAAACAGACGGTTTGATCGCAGTTTGCACATGCATGTCTTTGACCGTCTACTCGGCGCTACTGTATAGGCGGTTTCCTTGTCGACAAAGTACTGTCCAGTGAAATGGCGTGTAAAAACAATTGTACGTGTAGCAGTGGCAACTCGACTAATCAACGACTGCTTCATTCATCGGAGACTCAGAGTACGTACTAGCTCAGCTCGAATGGTATATGATTTCGTCAAAGGGGACAGCATGATTCGCGTACCCACCATGTGCGCCGTGATTGTTTCTTAATCGTCGCCTCACCCCAGCTACTCTCGCCGGCGCCAATGGCGAATTCCATTAATCAGCTGTACGCGATTAATGTCGGATCAATCAACGCGGCCGGCCGGCGTACGTTAGGCTCTCACCTGTGACCTGACGAGCTCGCAGACATAACGCGTGGATGAGCAGTTGCACTGGCCGGTTGGATGCAACCAAAAAGAAAATTATCGGTATGGTAGCTAGCCGAACCCTCCGATCCAATCGCCTGAATCGTGGCGAGCAAACGGTGGCCATGTGCAAGTGTGCAACCCCCTCTCAACTTGGGACGATGATGAGCTGTGTTTTGTTGATCACAAACGGCCCCGATTTTCCTTCGCATGGAATGATAAAATACCATGTCCGTACTTTGCGATGCAGCGTTTTGGCTCCTAAGAAATCGACTGTCCCTTTGGAAAATCGTCGTCTGCTTCATGTTACCTACAAGACACGCTTAAACACCACGTACCACGTGCACGCGTCGTCGTAATACGCGCTCACACGCGCAAAGAGACCAGAGCTAACGGTAAATCCCTGGTGTCAGATTATTTCTCTTGAAAAAAATAAGGGTATGCGTGGTTTCGATGGACATCGATTCGTGGGTCGAGTAAGGTAGCGGTTGGATGAGTACACAAATAAGAATGGGATTGGATGTCCCATTTTTAGGAAACGAGATAAAATAAAATGGTCTGTAAATACATTTAAATAGATAAATGAAATGTTTTGCTCAAGTGTGTTTGGTTACGAGAATGAGGAGAGATGGAATGATTCAAATGAGGATGGATGAGGGGTGCCCGGCTGTGCTGCCGCTGTCGCATCTAATTCTACTCGGTATCGTGTTGTTTGGCAAAAAAAACTTCTACCATGCGGTTCAGCATCTATACATAATATTTTTTAACTGAAAATTGTTCTGTTGTACCATCTCCTCCTTAAAACCAAACAACTATATCGTTATGTCCTAATTTTTCCCATACAAATCAAATATGTGTTTTCAATAAAGCCACCGTGGATTTGGGTAGGGCGTAGAAAAAGATTCTTACGTTCCGTGAATATTTCGAGGCACCTCTTGTGGGACAAAATTTGTCATGGCCACACGGTAATAACTAATAACACAGTGAAGCTTGGTTGTGGGAGCGATTTACTAAATTACTCCTAGTACAAGAAGCCGCGAATGACCATCGCGAGGACGCGCTGCCGCCAATCACGCGGCGATAATGGAACACCGGGCAGCGTTGCCCCCACCACGTTGCGCGCACGACACCGCTGGAACGGGACGACCCACCCCTACAAGCAACCGAGCGTCGGACGCTGACTTCCGGGCCCACCTCCTCACGGCCCACCGCGGAACGGTTGTTAGTTACACGCGGCCCCCGGATTTTGTACACTGGGTCCTAACTATTCTAACTCTGTCTTTCCATAAAAATCAATCAATTTATAGCAATATTTTTCTATTCTACTATATAATTGACGAGTTGAGAGAGTTGATATATCACCCCTCTGATAAAATCTTAGCCCTTCATCTTTAATCATCTACCATCTAAAAAATCTCAGCCCTTTATCTTTACTCTATTAAAAATAAAAATATTAAATCTCAACCATTCCTTTCAGCGTCTCAGCAAAATTATAGGATATTAGATCGATCTCCTTCCTCCCACATATTTCCATAACGACCAGTCAAAACTTTTCAGATTATCTAGATTATTCCTTTTATAAGATGTATATCTTTTCGCATAATAACTTTATATTTAAAGAACTTTCTTAGTGGATAGATATCTTTCCGTATAATAACCTTTCATTTAAAGGACTTTCCTTAGTGGATGGATATCTTTTCGATTAAAGACCTTTCATGTAAAGAACTTTTCTTAGTGAGCTGATATATTTCCCTCTAATGACTCATATATTGAAATCTTTCCTTTT
>KE371989.1:351112-373265 GCA_000418225.1 Zizania latifolia
CCAGCGGGCGGCGGCCAAGGGCGCGCGCATCCGCGACCTGGAGCTGCAGATTAAGGCCATCAACAACATGACCAGCAGGTGGCGCTTTTAGCCGACAGACTAAGCTGCTAATCTGATTAATAAATCAGGCGGCAAAGCAGCTAAGCAAAGAGAAGAAGCACAACGACATGCATCGATATGCCTGACGAACTGATTAACTAAATCCTTTTCTTTTCATATGTTTACGAAATTTTAGGGATTTTTGTCAAATTTGTACCGAGGTAACCGAGCTGTCCAAAAGATCAACTTGTGTGAGAAGGGCACACAAGATTTATACAAACTGAATTTGTACCTTCCTGTATTGATTTTTATTTATGTTAATTTGTTTGCACTTTTAGAAATCTAGTTAGCTACCAATTTCACTGAGGTTGTGCTGTTATGGCTTAAAACAGGTGCTTTCAGATTGTTCCTGGAGATCTTAATTGGAGCCTTGGAGGCGAACCCATGTCTCTTCAGTTACTGTCTAATTTGTTATGTGTTCATGAACATGTTATTTGCTATGAATTTTGTACAATTGTACTCTAGGTCTCTAGGACCAGTGTTTGAGAATCTGATAAAGCTTGGTAATTCGATCATGGTATGCATCTAGAGATTCAAGACGTCCCTATTTTAATCAAGCACAACCTCCAAATGCATGCTCTGCAATTTCACATATAAATGAGAGTTGACATCAGAGTGACTTTCAAGTAACACTCGCTCACCTTACAACAAGTCACTTCCCAGACCGAAACTGAAATGTTCTTTACAACTAGCAAAAATTGGGTTTTATCCTTGTTTCAACTTTCGGCTAAACCAGTACATGGCCGGGAATAGGTAGCTAGTCCTTTTTGAGATTGGCAAATGTTCTTGAACCAAAACCTGCATTTCAGTATCATTCCAGAGGATTCATCAGCTCAGTACCATCTCCATAATGAGATCGTTCCAAGCATCGATAGGGCCTGGTACGCACCAATGCAGGCAGTCATTCTGAACTGATGTGTCATCCTTGTCACGGTTCGGAAATCTGTAAGGCCCAACATGGCCATCAGGTCTCATGGATGAAAGGCTGTAAGTATCCAAGAGCTTCAGTGTATCAGCATTCCCTGAACCATTTAGTGCCGCTATGATCTTCCTGAACTCTTCAAGTTCAATTGCTCTCATGACATGATCCATGTCTTTTCCACTGTACTCTCCCTTCTTGTAAGGCAATACCCTTTTACAAGTTCCCCCGTTAAACCACTCAGCGTTCTCAAAATGATCAGGTGACCAAGTCCTGAAGAGAACAACTGGCTTGTGGTTTGCTGATGCGATGAATCTGAAAACTTGTTGCAAAGTCCCGCGGTAGAGGTGCTCAAAGCCTAGTTCCTTTAGCTTCTTGTCCTGACAATAATGGCAGCCTATCACCCTACCATTCTCCCAGTAGACCGCAACCTTAAGAAACCATTGTCCACCGGCAATCACAACATAGTCAAAGTTCCCATACTGACTTGTCCAAATTGGGTCAAGTACGTCAAGGTGAAGCTGGATTTCGGAGGTGGATTCCCCATTCTCATTTTCAAAAACCTCAGATTTGATGAGGAAGGGAGTCCAGAGGAGTGATATAGTGAAGTTATACGATTTGAAGTGCCATCTTCTGTTTCTGAATTCTTTGTCATGATAGACCTCAACAGGTTCTTCAGCCTACATAAACATCAAGCAGGCTTGCTCAGGATTGTATATCTGTATAAGTACTACATGTGCAAGGTAAAAGGAGGATGTTCCAGACTTATTTCTTCTGTGAGAGACAACTAGAACAGAATATCGCAAAATTTTTGTTCTAATATATCTAAATGTAATCATGACAATAGGATGAATAATACAAACCCAAGCAACCAAAGGCAGATTTTGTCAAATTTATCACCATGGAAAAGAAACATGCTACTAGAAAGTAGAATCACAAGCAAAGTTCATGAGAGATTATTTCAAATATATTCAGGATAATATACAGTAAGCATGGAGGAACTCGAAACTTATCTGGCTTGTTATAATATATCATCCCTTACTAATTAATATATGTATATATAAATATATTTACTTTACTTTTAGCTTATGATAGGGGTTGTACGAGTAATTTCCACTCCAGGAGTAAAGAAACAGACTCAGCATGTTGCATGGTAAACAAGTTTCACATTCAAATAGCCACAGACCAGTCACAAATTAGTCTGTAAATTGACAAGCTAGAACTATGTAACTATTAACACCCCTGCATTTCTCACACAAACAATCATGGTGCATTCTTTCCATGAATTCTAGCATAACTATTAGAAAGGTACGCAAAGGAACATGATGATTCAAGGAAAGCATGAACATTGCTTCACCGCAGGCATGGGAAAGAGAATTAGAGAAAATATGTAATGTTTACAACATTTACCTTAGACAAAAGACAAATCAATGACTGAATTTGATTACGAAGAATGGAATCGCCCACCAGGCCCCAGGACTTGTTCCTCATAGCACGTAGAAATCTTACTTCATCAAATTGTGGCAGTTCACACTCATATGGTTTCCACCTCCACCGTAGATATGACATGTCAGGTCTACCATTCAACATACAGTTCTGGTGACCATCAATAAATCGACAAGTTGCATTTGTATAGGATGGACCTGACGGATCTGGTACCCATTCCCCATCAAAAAGGTTGCATTTTCCTATACAAGAAATGTCCTACATGAGATGCTAGAAACAAGAATAACACAGAAAGAAATAGTGCAGTTTACAATGTTGTTTCTCATGTCAACTATCCAAAACATAGGAAGCCTGTAGTTGCCAAGTCACAATATGCTCCAGCTCTTCTATTAGAAGCATCAGATAGACAAGCAGTAATATATGAGTAATAGATTCATGAAACCACATTTCTTTACAACTCAAGAAATTATCTATCTGCTATTGGAACAAATATGTGAAGGCAAATCTTTTTCAGAAATTCCTTCCTTTTCCAATAGGAATTAGGCTGGCACATTAGCAGCTTGGAACCTGGGCATGAACATATTGTGGGAATATGGCAGTTGAGGACTCAATGTTTATAATATTATTTTTTGGTTATAACAAATTGCAGACAAATAAAATTGGTCATTTATCCATAATCTAAAAATGACCATTTTTTCACCCTGGGTGGCTATCCTATGCAAACACTGAGATGACATCCAAATGGTTTCTAATAAGAATATTATGCAACAAGGACTTTGGACATTTCCAAAATTTCTATGAGTAGTATTATTCTCATAAAAATAAGCATTACAACTAAGAGTGGCAAAAGTTCATTGAGCTCAACATAACGAAATTGCAAACAACGTGAATCAGTACAAGAACTAAAAGTCCTCGCACCACATTTGCATATGGCAGATGAACAGCAGAGTTATCTTCATTTCCTCATGTTTTAGCTAAAGAACAAATTTATGGCTACACTTCAAGGCCATACTTATATTCTTGAAAGTTTACACAAATAAGTAGTGGTCGATCTTAAACGAGAGCAAAACAAACAGCTTTCTTTCTTTTCCTATCCAACGCAAAAGCACACCTCAAACACACGTACAAAATTATATGATTGCCAATTTCTTGAAAAGATAACAGGACATGAATCACATGATTTCCGGTTCTTGAAAAGATAAACGAACTGCTTTTTCGTCTTTCAAAGAAGAACGTGTACGCAAAAGAGCAGCTCTGACGTGTTCGCAAAAGAGGAGCTACCAAATACTCCCACTTGGAGGATAAGAAAGATCCAATCGCAATATTCAAACATGAGATCTACTTTTGCCAAACTGCTCCACGGGCGAAAATCCCTTCGTTACGAGCATCCCCCACCAAACCCGCCGGAAATAGCGCTTCACTAAGAATATGAGAGAAAAAAACAAATTCACCCCTTCAAAATGCTTCATTGCTGACATAACGAAACAAAACTGCACACCATTCCAGGGAATCAGATGAAAGAACAATAAAAATTCGGACTAATCATTTGATAAACTACTACGAGCAGAGCAGCACAGTAGCACGCAGCAAGATCAAGAGATGGCAAAATTTGTAACCCACGGAACCAAAGAACACAAGCTTCCAACATTTCCAAGCCCAAGAAAAATCACCAACGTTCTCTCCAGGAACGACGAAGAACAGCAAAAGAAGTCGAATTGTACCAAATCTCGCAGTCCCCAAACCCACCGACACTATAATAAACCCTATCAACCCCCCAGCATTCGCACCCAAAACCAGAATTTCAATGTCAAACAAACCGTGAAAGTCAGTCGGAGAGAAAGCTCGCACCTTTCTCGATCTCCGTCGACGGGGGCGACGAGAAGGAGGAGCAGAGCACCCGGAAGAAGAGGCCGGCGAGGAGGAACCACCCGACGGCCTTTACCAGCACGGGCCCGCCCAGCCCCCACCCCTCTCCCTTGTGGTGGCGAGAGGAGGACGGAGGCGGCGACGCCAACGACGACGACCACCACCTCGGGCTCGAGCCCATGGATGCTAGATTTCGAGCTCGAGGTCCAGCGAGTGCGAGTCCTGGACCTCGTGGTGGGCAAGAAATGGGGACGACGACGGTTGATATTTTTTTTTTGTTTATTTCAATTTTTGTAGGTTTGGTTTTGGGACGATATATTTTTAAAAAATCTATTTGACTTTTTCCCCAAACCAGTGAGCCCTCTTCAACGAGGTCTCTTCAATTAAATGATTTTATGAGATTTTTTGGAGGCTTTCTCTTCAATGCGATATGAGATGTTTAGAGCCATACGATTTTAATTTTTAAGATATCTTTTGGATTGAATAATTATGACTAATTAAATATTATAGATTGGTTTGGTATCATCCCAGCCCCCGTGTCATAGAAATATAAAAATCCTTTGTTTTTTCCTACGGTGAGGTCAAACTAAGGATGTCAATGAGTCCCGATCCCCGATCCCCGACGGAGATTTCCTCTATTAGAGAATGGGGATGGAGAAATTTTATCCCCGCGGGGAGAAGAAATGGGGGAAATCCTATCCCTATCGGGTAAGGTGGGGACGGGGACAGTCCCCCACTCTCCATCTCCGTTCCCCGTGGGTACACTGACTTGTGGGCCACTACTGTGTATATATAAGAAAAAACTCTAAATTCCATATCTTCTCTAGACTCTCTGGCCTTCCTCCATCTACTCATCCAGTCACATTCACATTTCACGCTGTCGCCCAGGCGCCCACCATTTTATTTCCTGCAGTAGGTCCTGCGGGCTGCGGCCATCACCGTCGTTCTACGTTGGCCGGCGCCGGTGTCCTGTTTCCTCACCGCAAGTCCTACTGCTTCCTCACCACCAGTGCTGCTGCTTCCTCGCCGGCGTCCTACTGCTCAGTTACTGTGCTTTCAGATCTAGCAGGCGTCCTGCCGCTTCCTCGCTGCCAGAGTACCAGGGGTTGCTGTTCCTCACCGCCGGTAAGCACCCATAGTCCCATCTGCCTTCTCATTCCTGTCTATCCACATATTTTCTTTCCAGATCTAAAAGCTTTTCTGTCTAGCAGTTTGTTTCTAGTAAAAAAGCTTGTGTTAGTATTAGGGACCTATGCAGCACTTCCGCATGCACTAGAACAGGTGAACATCAGTATTGTTTTTGATAATTTCTGCTTATTTTGGGTACTAGAACAGCAATAGGAGATGACAATTATGGCTAACTGGTCTGATTATAATTTTTTTATTTTTGTTTAGCAAGGAGAAATGAGGTTAAACATTTTATTTATTGATACAATTCACTTATACTTGGCTGCTTGCTAAAATGTTGATATTTCTTTTTCATAACTCTAGATTGACAATGGCATCTCCTTTGAATGGAAGTAGCAACCAGGAAACTCCAGTCCTAGCTATAACAAGGTCTGAGCAGCATGCTTCCTCACAACAAGCCTTTGTTCCTGAACATCCTAATTATCCTACAGAGGGAGGTGAAGAAGAGATTGAAGTGTCTAGTGAGGAAGATGAAGCTAGTGTCGTTGGTTCAAAGAGAAAGTTGACTTCACTGGTTTGGAAGGAGTTAGCTTGTAAGACAATGTACTATGAATTCTAGGATTATTTCTTTACCTTGTTTTTGACTTGTTGTGCTAGTGGACGGACATATCAAATTAAGTTGCTTATTGTCAATTTTTTCATCAGTAGGTATATCATTTCTAAATTACTGTATTTTGGTTATGTGTTTGAGTATGTTGGAGTTGAAGTTAGCTTGTTCGCGGGGATTTACTCCCCATTAGGTACCCGTCAACCCGACGGGGATCGGGGATGGGAGAAAAGTGTCCCGGGAACCGGGGACAGGGACGGGGACGAGGAACAGGGAAATATCCTCTAGCGGGGAACGGGGACGGAGACCCTCTCCCCACCAGGGAGTGTCCCCGTTGCCATCCCTAGGTCAAACCGACAAGACCTTTTCAAAGGTGTGAACAACTTCTAAGTGTGAAGCCATCATCCTATCTTTGGCCTTGTTGCGGTGTTAGGAAAATCGATTATCAGTATCAAAATTAATCGGTTAACATAAAGTAGTTAAATAATATATTAAAATATTGATACTAAACATATATGTAATTTTAGTCTAAGAAACATAAATAATATACAACCATTGGTTGTCTTAACATCTTCCAAGGCTTTTGGGTCAAAGGATCAATTGGTTATGTAGTCGAAAGTAGTAGAATGTATGGTTGGTACTGGAGTTTCTTGCTTAGCTCTTTGGTTGTCGTCGTCCTACATCATGGCATAATTTTCCATCATACGTAAGAGATCCACCATATCCTTCGGTGGCTTCTACGATAGCTTCGGCGTCAATGGGCCAGGCCTGAGACCAATTTATGCAGAGTTGATCATAAATAATTATGTGATGTCCTAGATTTGACACCGTACTTGTGAAAACTGATGAACGTAATCCTGTATTAGCTTGCTGGGTTTCTACTTGATGGCAAAGATACCTACTGAGTTTTCGGCTTGACGTATGTGCCTCGTAAATTTTGCTTTGAAGATGTCTCTAAGTTGTTCCCAAGCGAAAATGCTTCTAGCAAGAAGGTTGAAGTACCACGACAAGGCAAAGTCTTCTAGAGACAAATATATAGTCTCCGCCTTAGTGGCCTCGTCGTCGTGAACAACCTTGATAGCAGACTCGTAGATGAACAATAACTCTTTGGAATCTGATTATTTGAATCACCCTTATACTTCACCAGGGTTGGGTTTTTGAAGTGTGGCAGAAAAGGGATCATTTGTAGCCTAGGGCTCAATGGTGAATGCTTATCTACTGTAAACATTGAAGAGTTGGCTCGAGTATATGATGGAAAAGGGATAGTTGGCTAGAGTATATGATGGAAAAGGGATTGGTGCTAGCTGTGCCACATGGGGTTGTGAAATGGTGAAAGGTTGTTGTGGATTGTACTATTGATGAGAGAGGTGGTTTAAGGTTGTATCTTTGGCTTATGAGAGAAGTCATGGGGAAAGGTTGTAATGTATCATGTATGGGCGAAGGCACTTTCGTCCATGGCTTGTGGTTGTTGGTTTTAGGGGAGATACTGGGCTTGAGCATTTGGTTAGCCTTGCTAAGGATGTTGGAGTGGGGCCATAGGAGTTTGAATGGTCAGAGTTTGTATAACTTGTGCTTCAACAGTAGAAACCTATATGATCAAAACTGGTATGGCTGAAGCTTACGTGACTACAGCTTGAGATGTCGAAGCTTGGATGATTGAAGCTAGGATGGTCGAAGCTTGCACGACAAGAGCCTGAGCTATCAAAACTTGGATGACCGAAGCTAGGATGGCAAAAGCTTGCACGACTAGAGCTTGAACGACTGAAGCTTGCACATCCGAAGATAGGATGTTTGAAGCTTGGACTGTCAAAGCCTATGTAGCCAAGGACTGAGCTTATAGTTGTTGAATCTATGTTTTGAAGCCTAGTCATCTTGCCTCGAACTGCATCACACTTTGCTTGAGAGACAATGTATGCAGCTTCACCTCCTTCTCGGAACTCTAGGTCGCCTCTCTAGGACTTGACTTTGGCTTCAGTAGGCGTCGTGGCTTTAGCTCCTGAGGCGTTGCTTCCTTGCCTTAGTGGTGCTGTCCTCGTGGTCCTTCACTAGTTCACCCAACCATTTTCTTGCTCTAAGTATGTTCATCCCCACGGATAGCTCTAAATTGTTGTTGTGTTAAGCAATAACCATGGTTTTGGAAAGTAATTACTATGCATTTTCTCAAAATCTACATATTACAATAACCCAATGCATATATATAGGCCTAGGGTTTGGCTACAAGATTTTACATACATACCCCTTGTTCACACAAATAGTTATAGTCCACTGCTAGCTAGTGAGTCTATGTACCTAAACGGGCCTAGCAGTCTAGACCTATAACCTAGACTCTACTATCTTAGCCTATACATCATTTCGTTACAATTACTTGTGCTTTGACTTGCTCCATGCTCGTTAGTGTCAAGGATTCACGCCTTCATCAACGATCTTCACCCTTGTCACAAGCTTTGCCATTTTTCATGGGCTTCACCACTTGTCGTTGGACTTCGTCATTGTCCATTGCTAAAGGGGTCCGTGACTACTACCAATAATATTTAAGGAAAATAAAAACTGATCACATAAATCTATTCCATATGTTCCATGTCATCATTGAAACTATTCATATCACCATCTAGTCTCTCATGGTCTCCACCCATGTCCTCATACTATAAATTTAAATTCATGGGTTATTAGTAAAAGTATGAAATTGAGCAAAATAATTGTATAATCTAGGAAAAGTACAACAAACCATGGTCATGGAGACAACAAAAGTCGCTCAAGGCTCTCTAGATCCATATCAACGATGATAGGCCTAATAACATTTTCACCTGCATATTTTAATATAAGGCTAATTGTGCTTGCAATATAAAAGATAATTTTGAAAGTTAAAAACTACTTACATTTTTTAACTGCCGCGGTCCAATCTTACTACATTATAATAGCAAAATTTCTATGATAGATGCAATTTATGAATGATGAGGTAAAGTATCTAACATAAACAATATTGAGTTTGTCTAGCACTAGTTATATGATCCATAATGGTGTTAGTATGTGATCCATAATGAGGTACAAACCACATTATATTGCTTTATTTTTAGCCGTAGAGTCACTAAGCATAAGTTATTTCCAACATATTATAAGATGATGATGTTGTTGTTGAAGACAATATACTGAATAACATGCATGAGAGATGTTCTCAGATATTTTTTCCAAAATTAAGGCCTCTGAGTTAATCAATCATGCTTGCACAATAAAGCTATCTTATTTTCAGCAGAAAGCTACTGTACAGTATGGAATGGAGTGTCTATAGGACTAAAGATATGGTTGAGATCTTAATTAATATACTAAATTATGAGTTCAGTATATAGTTAGTTTGTGCATGGTTGGTGCTACAAGAACTTACTAGACTAATGGGCAATAGAACACAAAAGGAGTGGTCATAATCCACAGAAAATAGTTAATATATATAAAAGAACAAATTAGACACAAAAGTTTCGGATTCCTAAATTGTAATGCAGGGATAAAATATGAAAGATGAAACTTGCCTGTAACCTTACTCGATTAGCTTCAGCATTATATTTGATCTTCTATATGACTATATCTCACATAAACAAGAAGTTCAGTGATCATCCACATTCCAAATGTAGTTGCCTCCAGATTACTCAAAATAATAACTTTTTGTCATATCCACAATTCAATTCTCTTGAGAAAAAAGGTTTTAAGGTATGACACTGTAACATGATCTCCAAAGACTTGTGTGTTGGCACCAACGAAAAAGAAGCACACAGTATTTGATGGGAGACAAACTTTATTAGTTGATTCTACAAGATTTATTCTGTGTATTGTCAATTTTTTTGCAGCAAATGTCTGACTCATTCCCCAAATAGACAGAATAGGAAACATGGCCACAAAATTATAGCTGTTTCACATCAGGGGTGTACTAAGTGAAAATCATGGACATAGAACTGGGGCCAAACAAAGAGGACATCATGGAAGTAACTCCAGAATTATTCTAAGAAGATACTATGGATGTTGCACCAATAAATTTATCAAGCAGGCATTTTGTCATAGAATGCTGTCAAGTACAGTATTATATTCATAATAGCAAGACCCATGACAAAACTTGAACAAATATATATATGTAGAAAGGCCAGGTAAACTTACAAGCATGATTGCCAACTTTAGTACATAAATTTAGCATAATAAATGGATGTCAAAAGATGTCCTTCGTAGATTGATCTTCCACAAAGTGCTTCATGTTACAGTCATGATAGATTACAAACTTCACGGTATTTACATTTATGTTAATAAAAATGAACTCACCGATTAGCAGTACAGAATAAGAGTGTTGCCCAACTATTTGAAGTGGTCAGCATGATGATTTAAATCATGTCATACCTCGACAAGAAAACAAATTGATATTGGATGCTGATATACAAATCAAAACTAGCATTTCTTTTGCATCTAGTTGATACCAAGTGCATGCACATATTAATTCTTGCAAAGGCCTGAATAGTACATGAATAGTTAAGTTCAGGTTTCCCCTATGGAGTTCTGCACAAATTGAGCAATCGCTTTAACAGATTCCATTTCTGCATCATGTTGATTTACTCCAGTAGACTCTTGATACTTTTTGCCAATTTTAAAAGAGTGGTCACCACCATCAATAACATGCAGTTCATTCTTGCAGGTCATATTCTTGCGAGTGTCCCCAAGCTTATGCAAAGGGCATAAGCCATCTTTACTGCCCTGTGAACACAGATGCACGACAAATCAAGCTTAGAAAGCCCTTGTCGAAGCCCTTTATGATAAGCTTCCTTGGATCTGGGAGTATTATTTTCCACATCAAAGCATTCAGAAAACAAAGAAACAATACCTGCACAAACATGGTTGGAATCTTCAGTTTTAGCAGGGTCTCATCCCTCACTGCCCCCTTCACTCCCTATGTGGAAGAAAGCAAAGATTCAAAACAAGGAACAATAGCTTTTGTTTGTAATTTTACCTGAAGCAAAGTGAGATCTCAAACTACCAGCAACAAAGCATCCATGTGCAGATCTATAACAGAGAGTGCAAAGAAACACCAAGTATATTTTAAAATCACAGTCACGCCAATCCTTTTTCTGCATAACTGATTCAGTTTTTTACCAATTATTTTATAATGTAAATCAAAGTCTAAATCCATTTTCTATGTTGATTTTTGTAGTTCTGAACAATCAATAAAAAGAGTTGCACAAAAGGGAAGGAAACATACATTACACAAGCTATACACTGAGAGAAGGATACCTTTAACGGATAACCCAAGCATACGACGGCAGAAACATTGATATCATCTGAGTTAGCCACCATACAGCTGATCCTGAAAAAGGACTACAATTTTGAAACAAACCATAAAACAAAGGAGTTTGACAGAAACAGGATCACTGTTCCCAGATATCACCTTGAACCCATAGACTTCCCCATCAGAATAAGTGGGTGTCCTGGATACTCTGCTACAACGTCCTTCACCACACCCATGTGGTGATCAACAAGCTTCTCTGCCTTCGGCGGCGGCCTGCGCTTCCCACCTGACAAATCTGCAGCCACATTTACCAATGAATTCTCCCGGACAGACTTGCATCAACCAATTGCTGAACAGGGACCAACTATCAACAGTAGAGATGGTCAAATTAGCTCACATGGGTAATCAAAGGTGACTACTTTGACGGCATCGAGCGCATCCATCAACATATCCTTCCAACTAACAGAAACCACTCCCTCATTTTAGCAAATCATCACGCAGATACCACAAAAGATGCTGTCTCTAACATCAAATAGAAGCACAATCGCCAGAAATCCCCATCATCCACACAAGCACAGACAGGGGGCAGAGGGAGGGAGATCTCACCGGACCATCCAGTCGGAGGAGGAGGGGGCGCCGGCGCCGTGGGCGAAAACGACCACTGGCTGCATCTGCGACGGCGTCGTCCGCAGGGGAGGCGCCGGAGATGGTACCGTCGAGCTCTCGCCCGCACGGCGGCGCTTACCGGCCATGGAGAGATGGAGAGGAGAGAGGCTGAAACCCTAGCTTGTGTTTGGGAGATTGGAATTTGGAAGTGGCGCGGCGGCCTCTAGAGGAGTAGAGGGCGGGAAGCCATGTGAAATTTAACCGAAAACCAAAAATCAAACCAAACCGAACTAAAATAAACACTATTTTTATTTTTTATAATCTTTGGTTTTTATTAATGTTTTGGTTGTGACTAATACCGCAATACTGATATATTGTTCTAGGATTTAATAAATTTATATAAATTTATTTTATATAAAAAATTAATATATTTTTATTTAAAAATATATCAATAGAATTAATATAATAGATATGAATAGATTCATATGTCAAATATAATTTAGTACTTAATGCAATACAGTGCATAACTCAAGTAGCATGCAACATATTTCGAAAAGTTCAACATGTAATTTTGACATGTATTGAAAGAAATGGCAACAAAATTGATTGAAATAACTAGAATTGATTGGAATAACTGGAATTGACCGATATGGGAGTGGAATTGATCAATATTACAACCAAAACATCACACCAAATGTGTACCATTTTAAATGCTAAAATATAATATATTGGCTATTTTGACTAGTATCGAAATGGAATTGATAACTTTGTAGGAAACTCCTCGGCTTCTTAGCGACGGAAGGGATGGATGCTGGGCAGGTGACGATGGCTGGCGGCAACTAGGAGCCATCTGCAGAGAAGAGAAGGGAGGGGTAGAAATGACATTTCACATTGATTTTATAAGAAAAAACATAGAAAAACGGTAAAGGGTAAATTATAGAGTTTCCAATGTATCGAGGTGGCATTTTAACAATTCTTTGGTGGGTGGCATTTTATCGAAACCAAAGTACTAGAGTGATATAATCTCAATTCTCTCACTTACAACTGAATTTGCTATAATTAACGCATTACATGTGTTTATGCATAAGTTGGGACGAAAAGCGTACTTCTCAATAAATTCAGGATGATGTACTAATGTGCAAACAAGCGGCAGCTGAAAGCCTTACTTCTTTAGGTTGTATACCCTGTATGGCTGTGTACATATCCTGTATGAAAAGCACAACGGCATGCAGCTCCTACTGAAGGTGTACTTCGTGTGTCGTACATGTTGACCCGGTATAAGAACCGTTATAGCTACCTGCAAGCAGCTAGAAGATAGCCGTGTGTAACCTGACAAATGTATTTGAAGCCAACCACCATTTCTGTAGGGGCGATCTAAATTACCAATTCCAATATAAACTAAAAAAGAATAGAGCTGAAGCATCATTAAACATCGTCGAATAACCAATTCTGTAATTTCGTAAAGGAAATCATAAGAACAAAGGTAAAGATCATCCTCTAAATTTGCTAGCATATAACTAAAAAAAGGGATGTTTTTTATATTATAAAACATCTTCTTATTGTAAAAGCATAAGATATATTTATACTAGTAACATCCCTCTCGTTAGGTACGGAGTTTACCCAAAAATGATCTAGTTCAAAGGTCTCTAAGAAGCAATCCCGTTTAGTTTTTGCGCAGTCTCCACTAAAACCTCCGTAACTCTTTATTTAGAAGTCAAAATGGCACAAACCTTTTTTGGAGATGAAAGTAACTATCTTTCCATCTGTCTCTATGTTGTGCCTACCGAAATGTGACAGACTAGTGCGCCTAACTCTTATAATTAGAGGCATTTGTGATGAATTACTCCATGATAGTGATCCGTCATCTTCATGTGCTGCACGATATCGATCCGTATCTGTCGGAAATATGATCTCGGGTTACCTCCCGAACAATTTTATGATGATCAAGTAAAGAAGGGATCAACAGACTCAACATTAAAGACGATCAGTCAACGGTCAACATTCTCCAGACAGCCAGTGGTCAGGAACATGCAGGCTCCCCGAGTTCAGCAATTAGTGGATCCTCATCAATGAACTTCTTTAATTACCAGTGAACCTAATCGAGACGACTAGACCAAGGTATGCAATTCAGGTACAAAATTCTCATTAATATGAAAATGTGATTCAACTAGGAGTGAGTTGTTCTTTTATTTGCTGCAGCTTCTTGGCTCGGCTTCCTGTGATTGGTGATGGCTCTTGCGTAACTGGTGATAATTCTTGCATACCTAGTGCTTTAAGAAATTATAAAGCATTTTCTATCTATTTTAATTAGCCATAAGTGAGAGTTAACATGGTTAATCAATTAGTCGTTTGATTGTATGGTCAGTTTGTCAATTAAAAAGTCATTTGATAGTTGCAAGGTGGCTGATTATTGCGTTTATTATAGCCATTACCATCTATTCGAATTAGCCACAAGGATTAGCTAACATAATTAATCGGTCAATTACCATTGGGGTTACTAGTGGCTGTTATGTGGCTGATTGTGGTAATAAGTCCAGACACACGGATGAAAATCAGCCACATTTTTCTCCTTTCTCCCTCTCTCAATCATTGTGATAATTCATTGTGCTGCTGACCTCCAAGTTGGCTGGACTATCTAGATCCAGAATTTTTTAGAACTGATCCAACCTAGTTCTAAGAAATCTTGGATTTAGAGTTATTGATGGGTTAAGAGTATTTAGTTGAGTAATCTAGTTTTATTTTGGACTATAAATAAAAAATTAAACTATTTTATTATACTATACAAACCTCATATCCAGCATGAATCTTAGAGTTTAAACTTTTATTTTTTTAGAGAACTCAAGAAATCTTAAATTCGGGGATATGCCAGAGGAGAAGCCACGGTGAAAAAACTAATAGTCAGAGTTGAACATTAAAGAACATGTTAAAAACATATATGTTTTATATTCTAGGATAAAAGGAATAGAAAAAATGATGAAAACTTATGTATCTTATATTTTACGGAGAAAGTAGAGAAAAAACCAGCAACATGTATAATCTGTAAATGCTATATATGAACATCCATTGCTATTGAAGGGCTAATTAATTAATGATGGATCACTCTTAGGATATCGCCCACACTTACTACACACATTTTTCATGGCATCCATATAATTCGTCACAAAATGCATGCATGCATGCCACACTACTCCGAACAAAGTTTTCTTGGCGCTAGTGCAAAATGTAGGTATGCCACTTGGAAGTTGGAAGTTGTGGAAACAACATTTGTTGCAGCTCATTGTCTTGGCGCACTGATCAGCACTAGCTCGACATAAACAAAGACGAGATAATAATGTACTGGCAGATCGACTCAGCCTCCACAAAAAAGGTCACACCTTGACGAAAATAATTAGGAAGATAGAAAAAAACTAATCACTACAGCTTTATATATAACTGGCATCACACTAACGGTTTTTAACTGCCGGTGATTTTAAATTTGAAGCCGAAAAAGTTTTGAAAAAATATTTTTGAGTTTTGCAAAGTTATGTATCACGTTCTAGACTTCTAGTTACAGACCGATAGTAATCTATCGGTACCAGTAATGTTTATAACATTCGGTTCTAAATAAATTGCTCTTTTATTCAAGAGTTAAACAGTATTTGTATTTTTATCATATCCTCAGTGTATGATCAGTGGGTCTAAACAACACATGTTATACTACATATAAGGCAGAAGTACAAATGTTACCAATTAACTTGTATATGACAACGATGTAAGCCCCCCAAATAAACCGGTGGCAATGAACCAGCTAGGGTTGATGTTTTTTTAAGTGGTTGTGGTAGTAACAGATCACCAGGGAAGGCTATGGTTCACTATATATACTACCTCCCTACGTACGTTGCTCTCACAACTCACACATACACTACATCAGCCAAACAGATCATAGATCACTAGAGTGAGTAAGCTCGCCGGCCGCGCACCCTAATTTGTGCTCATGACGCGCGCTGCGGTCTGCTTGGCCGTCTTCCTCCTCCTCGTCCTCGCATCCGCCGCCTCCGACACGCTGACAGACGTGCAGCAGCCACACCAGGTCAGCCATGGTGCCACCGTGGAGGAGACAAAACATTTGCCGGTGGTGCAACAAGGTGACGGCCGTGAGGAGGAAGAGGTCGACAAGGTCGCCAAGGCCGTTGCCGGTGGGCAGCGGGACGGCGGCGAGCTGGTGAGCTCGGAGTCAGCTAAGGAGGGAGGCCAGAAGGTCAAGTATCACCATGGCAAGGTAAGGAAATTAGATGGTGGCGATGACGATTACTTTGGTAATGATAACAACGATAACAATGACGATAATGAGCATGGCTCGGACTCAGATCAGAATAACAACAATGATGATGACTCAAATCATGATAATAACAATGACAATGATGAGCATGGCTCAGACTCTGATCGTGATCATGACTCAGATTCAGACCATGGTTCAGATTCTGATCATGACTCTGACTCGAACCATGGTTCGGACTCTGACCATGATCATGACTCAGACTCAGACCATGGTTCGGACTCTGATCATGACTCTGACTCGGACCATGATTCGGACTCTGACCATGACTCGGACTCAGACCATGACTCAGACTCAGATCATAGTTCGGACTCTGACTCAGACTCTGACTCGGACCATGGTTCAGACTCTGACTCAGACTCTGACTCGGACCATGATCATGACTCTGACTCGGACCATGGTTCAGACTCTGACTCAGACTCTGACTCGGACCATGATCATGACTCTGACTCGGACCATGGTTCAGACTCTGACCATGATCACGACTCTGATAATGATGACAACAACGATGATGGCAACGATGACGGTTTTGGTGGTGACGATGGCGATGGTGACGATGGTGGTGATTCCGACAGTGATAACAAATCAAAAAACGCAGGGAAGAAGCCCTCAGCTTTCGGGAGGAAGGGAGGTCCGGGCAGTAAGAACTAAAGAAAACAAAATGCCGACACGTTGCAATAATGTTGGGAGCTTGGTGCCTTTCTCCACGTGTCGATCCATGTCGTGCGCTTATTATCTGTATTTCCATTATGGTCTTTATCTAACATGTAAAATTAAGCAAGCTTGTGTGCCTAATAATTAAATATAATATTACTACGACATGCATACACATGTTCAACTGAAAATGAGAATCAATGAAATGGCTCAGTGCACCCACGCTTGAGGATGTAATGCAATCAGATACCGAGGATGAAATCAGGAATTCAGTAATACAGATTTTTTTGTTTCATAGGATTAGTTGGCATGCTGTCAAACACTTATCAACGCTTGCTACAAGGTACGGACGGGTACATGATCATGTAGAACGGTATATAGTTTGATTTGTGCGTTAGTTTGAGGTTGTGAGTGATTCTCGCCTAAAACTGTTGGATTACCGTATTTTCCAATACAGTTCTTAATTCTGGATCTAGTAAATAACATAATTATATAGCGATTGAGCATGACATGCAGTGTTGTTGGTTGATTGGTTCTTTCTTTCTGACAGTATTGCCTAAATAAATGGCATGCTCCTGATTCTTGAATGGTTATAGGTTTATAACTAGAGAAGTTCAATGACTGTCAAGTAGTCAGCATGAATGTGCAAAGCAAATAAAGTTCCAATGACTGTCAATTCTGAAGCATTGTTGTTGTTATATTGACATCATATACCGTTGACTACTTTAGCTTCACAATATCCAGCTCTCTGAAGTCCCTGGTCAAAATCTGCAGTGCAGAAAGTCGTGCGAACATCCAGTCTGCAAAATCTGCAGTACAGAACGTCGTGCAAATATCCTGAACAGAGATGTCACAATTTACCTCTTTCACGGGGCACTAGCCTCTAAATGAAAGAGAAGAAAGTTTCAGTGTTTTCGTTTCAGCCTCTGTTTTCCATGAAGTTCTTGAAAATCATTCAAATCGTGATCTTAGTTGCTCCGAAACTTCAGTAGTGTGTTCTTTTCAGTTTGTGGTTAAAGAATACCAACTTTGACACTTCTACTGTCTCTGTGTGCCCACAGATTAAAAAAAAAGTTGCTCGACGATACGCAACATAAAAATGCTAAATTTTTAGATGTATTGTTTTTTACCTGCTGGCTGCATACAAGAAAGAAACAATAATTGTGCATTGTGGGAATGAAACCGGAAAGCTCACGAGTTTTTTGTGTGTTGATAAACATTATATGAGATCTTGTAGAGATGTTGTAAATTGGTGGAGGGGTTGAACTTCACCGGCCTCTACGGACAACAGAAATGTCAAAACAAGAGATTCTGTGAAAAGATTACATGATTTGTTTGTATTTATATTAGATAGATAAAACATCAATTATGAGTACCTAAAACATTAATTACAATTAACAGCATGCTTCAGCATACCAGTCAGTCATCGCTGCTCCCAACAGGACTGAACAAAACTGCAGCAATGGCACACAACCTATTACCTATTTACCTATCTGAAACCACCATGCTTAGGAGGTAGGAGGCAGTCACTGTCAGCGTCTCCCTCAGCCATACATACAAAGCTACAAAAACAGACGCGAGCAGTATGTGCATTGTTTGGTCCAGCGTCGACTTTTTTCGACAAGCCATCTGAGAGAGGAGTCGTCTGGCTCTGAAAGCGATGCCACAATGCTCAGAAAGCTACTCACAACAAGAGGGTTAGAAACTTTGAATTGATAGGAGACTTGGAGGATTAATGGCTTGAAAACCCACGGAACCCAAAAAGGGCATGGAATGCCAAGGCATACAAGGATGGGCTTCCCTTCTCATCCTCATGATTCGGTTGGCAACCTAACTTTATACAGGGAAACCCAGATATTTTCTGAATAATTCTGTCTGTCATAAATCAGAAACTCTTAAACACTGCCTTTTGCTCTTGGTCTCATGGGTTTCTTCTTTTCTTTGAACCCATCTACCCTACTATATAATTGACGAGTTGAGAGAGTGGACACATCATCCCTCTGCTAAATCTCAGCCCTTCATCTTTAATCATCTATCATCTGAAAAATCTCAGTCATTTATCTTTACTCTATTAAAAATAAAAATATTAAATCTCAGCCATTCCTTTCAACGTCTCAGCAAAATTATAGGAGATTAGATCGATCTCCTTCCTCCCACATATTTTCATAATGACCAGTTAAGACTTTCCAGATTATCTAGATTATTTCTTTTATAAGATATATATATTTCCGTATAATAACTTTATATTTAAAGGACTTTCTTAACGGATCGATATCTTTTCGTATAATAACCTTTCATTTAAAAGACTTTCCTTAGTGGATGGATATCTTTTCGATTAAAGACCTTCCATGTAAATAACTTTTCTTAATGAGCTGATATATTTCCCTCTAATGACTTTCCTCATATTAAAATCTTTCCTTTTCGGTTTAATCTCTTTCCATCTAATGTGAGCGTCATGATCGGAAGGTGCTTTCTTTCTATATGGATGAGTTCCCGATTTCCACAGTGTACACTATAAAAGAGGAGACCCGACCCAAGCAGAATACACCCCTTCTTCCTGCTCGACTGTCCTACTCACAAAACTATCTCGATCATTAGTTTCGCTGGAGAAACTTCGAATGGCTGTCCAAGGGCAGTATAGATAGCATCCAGAGTGTCGATGCCATTTACCAATTGCTAGAAGATCTATACCAGACAAACAGAGAAGAACAACTATACTTTTCTTATGGTTTCTTCATTCCGGTAAGTTTAATGTCTTATTCCGTATAAAGGGTAATCATGAATAGGTTAAGAATTAAGCTAAAGTTTATGATTTTCTAACAGATTGATCTCCTCTTGATCCCTCCTGTCGTATCACCGGCGTCGTCCCCTCTCCCTCTCTCGCGCTGCTCCCTGTCCAGCGTAAGGTCGCCGCCCGTGTAGACTGCAGACACCAAATTATGTAGCCTGATGGCTTGGACTGCAAGCAAATATTTTTCTTGTGCTTTTATTTGATTGTTTGAGGATATGACAGTTTGATTTGTGCCTGTAATTGTTATTTGATGCTGTAACAATCTTTCTAACTACTAAATTAAAGTTCTAAAGAATCCAACTCCTAACTAATAATATAATTATTTTTTTGATTTTCACCGGTGCATAGCACGGATACAATACTAGTGGTCTTTGTAGGAGAATGATATTGTAGTAGTTGAATAAGTATATTCTTTAACTATGAAAGCATGTCATATCAGAGACAGAGTGCAAAGGAGAACACTTTCATATTTATATATTACAGCACAATCCAATATTACCAAAATGGCAAAATCAAAAGCCCCAAGTGTTAGCGGAATGTCATCCAAGAACACAATTTACTACACAATAATAAACAGCCAGCTCAGATGCAGAAAAAACTCTAGGTTGTTTCAAATGCACCAAAGGGGCAAAAACCACTCCATGCTTCCCTATTATCTACACATACTTGCAGCATGCATACATAACCACAAGGTAGCTAGGTGCAGTCTCTAAAAACCTAAGCCCATCACTAGCCAACTACTACAGAGTACAGATACTTAAAGCCTACATACTAATAATCCTTACAAGAGACATATATATAACACAATGGAGAAACTACTAGTCTCAAAAAGATTGAAATCTCTAGCAAACCTTCGAAGCTTCTTATTCATGCCAATTCGCATGTCCCGTGCTGGTGAGCATACTACTGTTCAAGTGGCGAGGTAGGTGATTGAACTGCTAGCCGCTCTGATACCTCTGCGAGAGATGTTAGGTTGCATTTGATCACGGCCTCAACAAAGTAGCATGTCTCATCCTTTGTGTTTCCATCGGGCACATCCACCACAAAGGATTCAATCACAAGCGTCCCTGGTCTCCCATCGATGCTCTCCGGATGGACAGTTATGATGGATGAGTAATTCTGGAGTGGCAAGGACAGCACATCAGTATGAATCAAAGAAAAGCTTTGACAAGCCGTAAAGATCATCGGTGCCTAGATGCACATAAACAAAAATCTAAGACCATTGTTTTTCCATTACAGCGACATGGTCGACTTATCTTGAGGTAAGGTTTAAGAAAAAGCAAAGCCACATGCAGATCATTCTAATTCATAAGAAACATTGCTTTCCAAAGGTGGCAGACAGTGCATCACAATTCACGCTGCAAATTACTAATCTGAAGCCCAGGTGAAGAAAGGAAAAACAGGGTTGAGCTTCATATAGTGCATCTTTTCATTCTATCCCCATTCGAAGTCAAAACCATGTGATGTAATCACAGCCCGTATGATTATATTACTTCCATAGTAGGTTAAATAGTGATGAAGCACAAGGCTATTAGCTGATCTGATCAAAGTTATGGATGAACCAATGTCGACATATTCAGAACCCATATGCATTATAACTAGATGAACATTTGGGCTGAACATGCTGCATGCAGAGACTATAATGCTGAACATTTGTCACTAAACTCAGAACAGAAAAAAAATATAATCTTGCAAACAAACCTATTGCATTCCATTTATAACACATAATGATTAATTTGGCATCGTACTTTAGCTTATAGTGAGCTATTTACTACTGGAATAGTAATCAGTATGGCAGAAAGAAGAAGAGCAGTAACAAGAAATGGCTGTGAGTGGAACGGACCCTGAGCCGGTGGTCTCCGCCGACGAACTTGACGCTGAGGATGTGCTCGTCGTCGTCAAGCAGCTCGAGCCTCTCCGTGCTGGTGGTCGCCGGCAGGCCAGTCTTGACGTTGACCTCGCGCACGCTGCCGATCTCGAGGTCGCCGCCGCGCACGACGCAGCGGCTGACGAACGGCTTGTACCTCTGCGGCTGGTCGAAGCTCCGCACCAGCGACCACACCTGCAGTGATCGATCCAATTACATCAATCGTCCAATCAATCAGACAGACGGCATGATGAAACAACCCATCCATTTGGGAATTTACGCCACAAGAACATCAAAATTCACACATTTAACTCAAGATATCCAATAAATGTCGGGGAATAACGCATCAAGCGAACCGCAGCTAGCAACACCAAATTAACCCAGCGCCAAGAGAGTAGAAATACAGATCCAACAAACAACAACCGAGCCAACCCCGAGAACGGAAACCACCAGTCGAACACCAAAGCAACAGCGGAAAGGAAAGAAGGGAGCCGAGGACTCACGAGGTGGACAGGGGCCTTGATGTGCTTCACGAGCGCGGAGCTGCACTGGTGCTCCCCGGGCGCGTGGCTGTGAAGCCTCCGCATGTGCTCCGCCTCCG
>KE371989.1:383862-401291 GCA_000418225.1 Zizania latifolia
CGCGCCCCGAGCAGCTTTGCCGGCCTTGCGCACGGGAAATAAAGGGAATGAGGGGAGAGGAAGAAAGAGGAAAGGGAAAAAAGAAAGAAAAAGGGAAGAGAAAGAAAAAATAAAAGAGAAAAGAAAAAGAAAAGAAAAAATATTTTTTGCTTAGAAAATGAAGATTTCTAGGTTTTTTTAGGTTAAAAGTCTGTCATTTTTATTTTCCTTAATTTGACTGGTTCAATTTAAATAAAAAAACACAGTTAATTAACTAAAAATAGCTAATTGACTTAGAAAAATACTATTTTTTTAATGGGATAAGATACGTTGTATTTTGATTGTAGAAAAAATTTTAAGTTCAAACGAGGATTTAACCGATGATTTGCTTTTAAACCCAACCCAATCCTTTTTTAAATCTTAATTCGTTCCCGGAGAATCTTTGGCTTTCTTAACATCCTACGTGACAACTTTTTTTAAAATAATTTTAAATTTTTATCATAGTATCTACATATCATATCATAATACTATGACATGTCTCGTATTTTTTAGACTTTATTTATTTTTTTTAGAATTAAAAATGCATTAAGCTCCATGTTACCAATCAAGTGTCGCAAACTAGATTTTTCAAATTTCATTACATTTAGTGGGTACGGCCTAAAAATAGACTTAAAAATATGAATATGATTTTTATACAAATTTTGGTTCATTATTTCATATACTTGTAGTTCAAATTTGACCTATTTCAATATAAATCTTAGAAACACACTTAATTAACTAAAAATAGCTAATTGGCTTAGAAAAATGCCAAATTTTTCATGAGATAAGATATGGTGTTTTTTTATTGTAGAAAAAGTTTTAAGTTTAAACGATGATTTGCTTTCAAACCCAATCTATTCCTTCTTTAAATCCTAATTCGTTCTCAAAGAATATCCGATTTTCTTAACATCCTACGTGACAACTTTCTTAAAATACTTTCAGTTTTTTTCATAGTATCTACATATCATATTATAACACTATAATAGAGCTCATATTTTTCAGACTTTATTTTATTTTTTTAGAATTAAAAAATCATTAAGCTCCACGTTGCCAATCGAGTGTCGCAATCTAGTTTTTTCAAAATTTCTTTCCATTTAGTGGATACGGCCTAAAAATGGACTTAAAAATATGAATATGATTTTTCTATAAATTTTGGTTTATTATTTCATGTACTTACAGTTCAAATTTGACCTATTTCAATATAAATCCTAGAAACACACTTAATTAACTAAAAATAGCTAACTGACTTAGAAAAATGCCAATTTTTTTATGAGATAATATACGCTGTTTTTTTATTGTAGAAAAAGTTTCAAGTTTAAAGGAGAATTTAACCGATGATTTGCTTTCAAACCCAACATATTCCTTCTTCAAATCCTAATTCGTTCTCGGAGAATTTCCGGTTTTCTTAACATCCTACGTTACAACTTTCTTGAAATATTTTCAATTTTTTTTCATAGTATATACATATTATATAGTAACACTATGACATATCTCGTATTTTTTAGACTTCATTTGGTTTTTTTAGAATTAAAAAACCATTAAGCTCCACGTTGCCAATCAAGTGTCGCAACCTAGATTTTTCAAAAATTTCTTTCTATTTAGTGGGTACGGCCTAAAAATAGACTCAAAAATATGAATATGATTTTCTACAAATTTTGGTTAATTATTTCATATACTTGCAGTTCAAATTTGACCTATTTCAATATAAATCCTAAAAACACACTTAATGAATTAAAAATAGTAAACTGATCCAAAAAAATACCAAATTTTTATACGAGATAAGCTATGCTATATTTTGATCATAGAAAAAATTTCAAACTCAAACCAAATTGTAAATATCACATAGGCTCTTTTGAATTTGTCAAGTTATTCATAACCATTGATTTACTTTAAAATTTACTTCAAGATAATCCTTTCAACTATTACTTGTTACTTGTGTGTTGTGATTGTGAATCAAGAATTATATTACTAATGATATCCGATATATATCTGTAACCGTATTCGTATCCGCTCCGTATTCATATCCGCTGATATCCGGTTCCGTATCCGCATCCGCATCCGGAGTATCCGAATCCGAATCTAAAAAAAATGAAAAATGAAATGATATCACTGATATCAGTCCGTATCCGATCCGTTTTCATCCCTACGTAGGTCGGCATGGCACGGTCTGTACGCTGGTTGGGCTATACGGGTCGTGTCTTAATGGACTAGTGCTAGGCTTGTTAGCCCATTAGGGCCACACAAGATCTGCAACCTTATTTCTACCTGCTTGAAACGAGCCGTAAAAAGATAGAAAATAGATAAAATTGAAATTTATGATAATTATTTATATGTTCTAAAATCTAAATTTAGGTATAACATTTCAGGGAAAAGGGAACCAAGCATGCCAAGACCAAATTCGCCACCTTTTCTTATGAGTTATGACATATACATCATCCACTTTTTCATGAGAATAATTCCTAGGTAGGATAGTTTTGTACTACTGTTTGGGAACTAAGGGATAAAAATACCTAAAAATAGAAAATGTGGAAAATAATAAAAAAGTACAGATAATTTAGAAAAATAAAAATCTAGGTAACATGTTGTTATGGTCAGCAAATCATAGAGTTTGATTAGATTAAGATTAGCAAGTTAAGAGATAGAATAATATTATGTTATTAGAGATAAAATAGAATTATATATGCTGTTAGGATTCTATAATTAGAGATAAGATAGCATTGGCTAGATTAAGATAAGATTAGTTAGGATTATTTAATTAGCGATAAAATAGGATTATATGATATGGATAAAATAAGGGGATTAGTCCTATAAATACTAGCCCAATGTATTAGATTAATCAAGCAGAAGGAATTATTTAATTCCTGCTTCCTGCTTCTACCATATTACAAATTAATATATAGTTTAAAGCTGTTGAATTGTAGAGAGGAGAATAGATTGGATCGAATATGAGACAATACGACGTGATACATCGAGCCTCAGGGGGCATACGAAGAGATAATGACAATGGTTACAGATAAGACAAGAGAAAATAAAATCAAATTCTAACTAATCTTATCCCTAACATATACTCTAACAAAAGCATCTAGCAAATTAATCCATGGCAAACATGTATACATTCACACACTACCAATTAATCCAGGAAACGCTTGAGCTATAATCTGGCTACAAATTAATGCATTGATTTACTACTAATCCGATCTTACCACGGATTAGTTTAGACAACAAGCATGGCAGCTATAAAATCCTGGCCATCTCATTAGCTCTCTACACAAGTCAGGCAGCCAACACCATTGCATCAACATCACTAGCAACATAACTAAGATGAGGACTACTAGCCACATGCTGCTCCTGACGCTTGCTCTCCTGGTGATTTCATCAGGTATTTCTCCATCTGTCTCAGTTCACTACACATTCTTGATTTCTTGGCATTGTGACATATATACTTGTGGGTGATCTAGTTCTTATTACCTGATGGATTGGTTAAATCCCTAATCTGTCTCAACAACTGAAGTTGTTATTCATCTGACGAACATTGCTTCTTGTCGAATTATGCAGGTGCAGAAGCAAGGGCGTCATTAGATATGTTTAGCTGTAGCAGTGTAGTTTACAAACCAGGTACGCCGTGTGATCCCAACGAATGCATCAAGCAGTGCAACTCTGGCTTCTGGGGATCGTTCAGCCAATGCCTTCCTGAAGGATGCAAGTGCTATTACTGCGCTCCTGCTGCTGCAAATTGAGACCTGACAAATCTTTGAAACCCCTAAGTACATGTGATTAATCTGCTCCTATCAACAAGGGAATTAGTAACTAGGTATCGCATATCGCATGATTAGTGCAAATCAGTTCAGCTGCAAGATTGAATGAATAATACATGAATGTGTTAAGTGTTATACTGTTCTTCCTTTTTTTTATATTGTTCTTGTTTCTCAAGGTCACTGGCATCATGTCTGTGCGTCACCACGAACGTACTATAAGCCTGGAGCCCTGCACTATAAAATGCGATGAATAACTAATTGCCATCAAATCTAAAGCCTTTACATGATTAAGTGAGTGATCTTGACAACCTACATATGCTCATGTGCAAAATGTAATATTTTTCTATAAATATATTGCAAACAGCATACACATATCTACAGAGTGGAAGTGGCTATATTATCTACCATCATCCACAAAAGATAGAAAAGATAAGAAATCAAATATTAGGATACATGGCGTTTATGTACAGTTATTTTCCAAGCATCCCAGTCACGATTTGATAAAAAAGCTAAAATTGGGGGATGAAAAGGGAATTTTAAAGTTATTGAAAGTATGAAATATATATTACAAGTTTTCTAATATAAGAAATATCTCGTGCTATTCCATTAGGAACTAATTTGACGTGAGATGGTAAATAGACCTGTTGTTTGAATCCTATAAACTGCAAATGTTAAACATGAGAACGGAAAAAATCACAATTGTTGATCTGTGATCAAGAACCATCTGATTGCTTGTCTCGCACCAGTGCAACAATTTGAGATTCTTTAACGTCGGGAAACTCGACGTCAGGACCATCGATCGGATCCAATCGATCGGATCCAACCATTATATTGAGATTTGACGATGCAGAGTAAGATTTTATGATGATTGGGATCCACTTTGTAGTGAACGAAGGTGAGGCTTTGTGACGACCGAGACTGGTTTTACATTATTGGATCCCAGCGGAACGGCTAGAATCTTGACTGCCCTCTCTGATGTTAGAGGAGCCGGTTGAACCAGATATCAGCAATTTTAATCTATACCTATACTACTTTAAAAGAAGTTAGTGGTGATGAGTCTGTCACCACCATCACTCCTTCTCATAGCAAACTAAAACTTGTCAGCTTCAGCTTCACTCATTTATATTTACATGGTGTTTTTTTAATGTTATAATTTTTTTCTCGTTGCAACTCATGAACACTCAACTAGTTTTAGATAAAAAGAGCTGAGAAAATGTCGAATGACCAAAATGCCCCCGTCCCCTTCATACTATTTCCTCTATTGCCGCACCTCTGCTCTCCCCAGAGTCCATCCCATTCTCTGTTTGCTTTCTGCAGGGCAACCCGCCGCCTCGCGCGCGCGGCACCGGCGAGAAGGCAAGCAGGCACGGTGTGGACGGCCCTCCTCTCCTTCCTTACCCCGCCCTATCCTCCTCCCTTCTGTGGACCGGCCTCCTCGCGCGCACGGCCGGCCTCCTTCCATCTCTGTTCGAATCGAATTGCAGCTTGTGTTTCCAAAATAAATTTGGGGGATTTAGCTCGGCCCCGATGCCCCACGTTATGCCCGGCTCGGAATTTCGGGATTTTGTCCCAAGCAGTTAACCCCAAGCTTAGATTTAGGGCCCCCTGATATCTATGTGCTTTTGGGCATCGCTATTTCTCGTGCTCATGTGGCTTAGCCATCAATTTTGGTTTCCTTTCAGGAGAAGGGCCCATCTGACGTGCAGTTGTACTTAAGCCACTATGAAGGAGAGTTCCCTGGTGAGTTCTTTGCTGCACAGTCTTTGTTTAAAAGTGCTGATGTCGTGCTGTAAGAATCTTTCTTGTAAAACAAATCTGATGCACTGTCTTTGTTTAAAGTGCTGGTGTCACACTGTAAGAACCTTTCTTATATATAAATCTGGAAATCAGGTTGTTTGCCACTCGGAGGATTGGATTCTACTTTTAGCAGTCTTTGAATCTATGCAATGCACTTAAATGACATCTTTTTTTAATATTTATATAAGGACTTAGATGGCATCTAGAATATAAGATGCAGGAAGATTTGTCAACCAGACTGATGTGATTGTTTTTTATGGCACTCTAAGACATGGCAAATATATTTTTTTGTCACTTTTGCCAATTTTTGATAATTTGTTTGTACTAAATTATATAAAATGGCAATTATGTCTCCTATCATCTTCTTGCTCCCTTCTTTGGGGAACAAGGAGTAGGGGCCACTGGGCCAGCCTATGGCCCCCTTTGGGACAGCTTAAAATATAAGCAGGGTGATGGCTGATTCTGATTATTAGTTATATTGCTGATTATGATTAATACTTAACCTTTCTATAATTTTTTCGTTTGAGACATAATTTGCTTCTACTTTAATCATAAGCTGCCAATAAGTTGTTCCAAATGGGGCCTATAGTTGGTTCCAAGAACATTGTTAGCCATGCAACTGATTCTCAAGCAGCAGGACATGGTGAAGCACTGTCATAATCAGTTTGCCAAAGATGCATAACGAGGTCCCCAGTGTGGAAAGTAGCAATAGCACATTTCTGGGGATGAGAACTTACATAGAGTAGTTGATTGATCTCAATATAGAGGTGTAAGCACATCTGTGAGACTGTGAAAAGCACAAAACAAAGAAGTAAAGAACATCAGTGTTAACCATCTGATTATCTTTACTCAGATGTAGAATCACCCAATAAATATAAGAGCAAGCATTCAAGATACGTTGAATGCTTATGATGTTTTATTCTTGTGGATCTCTGAAATTAAAAAACAATTCTTTCAAGATTTATTGGCATGGCTTTTTCCATATGTAACCACGGGGACGCCATGGTGCAAGGGTCTGTAGTGTCCTCCATATTCGCGTGGCGTTCCCGTGGCGCAAAAATGGCATCCTATGGTGCCCACGAGTGACGTGGTGGGCGCCATAGAGGGTGGAGAGAACATGGATGCTTCTAACAATTTCGATGTGTTTGCATTGGATGACTTTTGGTAGTCATAGAGGATTGTCTTTTGTGCTACATTTGCATTGCTACTTTGAGTTTATAATATTCTAGACCTAACTTTTATGCTGCATTTACATATCCTAGTGTATTCGGCTATTCGCCACAACAATGTGTCTATGGCTTTGCCACGCCGCACGCCATAGGTGATGTAAAGGTGTGAAGGTGGTGTGCCGCCATGCTTCACCATACAGCCATGAGTCCATGACAAACTTGATCTTTACGTTGATGTCTCAGTCTCTCAGATGTTTCTTGCTGTTGTCATGCGTCACTGATTGCCCTTGCTTTCACCTTTCGTCGGGCATTTACTCCATTTTAGGTAAATGATGACCTAATGAACATTTCTACAGGATGTTGAGTGCAAGGCAAAGTTGCATCCATTGGTGCAAGGTGGTGATCAAAACAAAGGTGAACAGCGAAATACGACAGTCACTGATGCACCTTTAGGGGATTCTGATTCCTTATCAGCTGCGAGTAATGATGATAAAAAGGTTTCTCGTGAAGATATTGAACTTGTAAGATTGCTAGTTTTTTTCTATTTGTGGAGGCAATGGTGATAAGTGTAGTATATTTTTTTGTACAAGTACACCATCTTCTCTTGTTAACTAACCAAACATTTTGTGCTGTTGCAGGTCCAGAATTTAATAGAACGCTGTCTACAGCTATATATGGATAGAGGAGAAGTTGTTAGGACTCTTTCTACTCGTGCAAGAATAGAACCCGGTTTCACTACCTTAGGTAAGATTTTCATGTTGAGTTGGTTCATCATCTCTTGTTTCTAACAATCTGCTCAGGGAACTTTTTGTGCTTGCTTAAAGTAAGTTGCTTTTGCTTACAAAAGATGTGCTATTTTAAGATGAGAGCTGACCTGGATATAATGTAGTTCTTTGTATTTAGAATCATTTCGGCCGCATGATTAAGTGGAGTAATAGGATTCTTCTCATTCTCTTCTTCTGCCGTGAGTCTGCAAGTATGCTTAGTTTTCATTTAGAGATATAGCCAAGCTTTCCTCTGTCCCAAAATATAAGGTGTGCATGTGTGTGAAATTTTGTAAGATAAAAACATATATGTTTAGTGTTATTCGTGTGATATAGATGGATTCATATTTTATGTTAATTTTGTAGTTGTTGATGATATATTGTGAAAGAAAATAAGAAATTAATGGTCAAAGTTCTATGCTGAAGACTGTGTCAAAAATTTAGATGCATTATATTTTAGGACAGAGGGAATAGTTTAGTTCTATACATCTCCATGGATAATGCAATTATCGACTGATCACTTTTATTTAGTATTCTTTCTAAATATGGGAGTTTTTAGTGAAGCTGAAAATTGTTTTTATCTCATAAATTAGTACAGATGTTGACCTTGTTTATTAACGAAAGTGATATCTTTGAATGCATATTCTTCTGTAATGTTTGGAGACAGTTCAGTTTGATATATCTAGTATAGCTCTAAAGCCTTCACTTTTGCTTTTGTTCAGTATGGCAGAAACTTGAAGAAGAGAATTCTGAGTTCTTTCGGGCTTACTACATAAGGTTGAAACTGAAAAAACAGATCAACTTGTTTAACCAATTATTGGAGCATCAATACCATCTGATGAAGTTCCCAGTACAGCAGGTTCCATTGGCCCAAACACAGAATGGGATCCGTCCTATGCCTGGTAATGTCTATCGTTGTTGTATAAATTCACAAACTTATTGTAGTTGCAGTGTCACACACTCCTTTTATAATCCTTTTCATTATTTTGCCTCTTTTTTGTTTCACCATTACCCACTCATGTATCCTATGTGATTAATTCTTGTAATTTTAGAATTGCGTTGTTAGTTTATGAGTTTCCATGCTACTTTTATGTTCCAATTGATACTGTCCATTATGTCCCACATAGATAGCAGTATAGCACTGCCCTTACTACTCGCCCTATTCTCTATTAGCTTATCAGTTTTTGGCCTGATTGATCAATGTCCATCCTAAAGCTATTTGCTTCCATTGATATTACTGACTCTGCTGGGTACACCTTGGTACTCAACCAGAGCATAGTAACAGACAAATTAATTCATGTTGATCCAGCATATGCTTTATTACTAATAATCTTAAATGATAACTTATGGTCAATCTTCATCTGGAACATCCATCACAGTTTCAGTCCGATTGCTCTCTTCAATTTCTTTCAGAATCAAGGGCTCAAGGCCATAACGTTGGAAGAATTCCTAAAAACTCTTGCATTATGCTGTAACCAAATTCTCCAGATTCTGAGAACGGCGATTGCACTTTGGAGGATTTGCTTTGTCATTTTATGGAATTTATGTTTGAAGATGTGATAGTGAAACATGCAATTGGATAAACTGTGTTGAAATGTTGCAGGCTAGTTGCCATGTGCATGGTCTTCTTACAAGATAGGTATCTAATGGAAAAATGTGTATCTAATTAAATTAACAAATCTTACCTTCTAAATAACTTGGAAGCAAACAAACTAAGCAGATTTTTGAAAGATAGAGCTGCTGCTTTGGGAACACTGGAGGGCCACATGACATTGAAGTGTCATATTTTTGTCTCAGATCTTTATAGTTCATGCCATATCATGTTAATTCTTGTATATTGATACTAACATTGCCTGATATGCCAATATTTGTGCCATAGGTAGTGGGCCAGGGCTGCCAGGCCCAGCCCAGCCCACGTGAACAGTACCCGCGCGGGGTACTGTTCACGTGTGCAGGGCTGGGACTAGCGGCCCGGCCCACTACCTATGTCACTTTGTGTATTGGTGCTTACTTTACTTCTATTTATTGGTTGACCTGCTTCTTTTTAAATTCCTATTTGCCTTTCTTACTATGTGGTACCGCTGCAGTTAACAATTTGCCGATGGGATATCCAGTGCTCCAACAACCTGGAATACCTGCTCCTGGCCAACCCCATGTTAATTCAATGCCTTGTGGTCCACCTAGCTGCCATGTAGTAAATGGAATTCCTGCACCAGGTGGTTATAATCCGATTCGCATGAGCTCAGGAAATGGGTAATCATCTTTTTTATGTTGAGTTGTTATGCTTTTGTCTCGCTGCTTTGTCCCAGTGGAACACATTATGAGAATGGACAATGCAAACAATGTTTTAATCTTTTAGACGCTCTTGTTCATTTTGGGGTTTACAAGAAGTTATTACCACAGATGACTGCTACCATCCATATCATCTAGTATGTTGTCTTCTCTTTTTGTTGCTTACTGGCAAACCCTCCAAATCAGGTATTTGGAAAGAACAAAGCACTAAACTGTCTAGGATAAAATACAGAATAATAATTATTTGGTCTTACTGCAGTATTCAAACCACTCGAATACTTGATACCATATTGGAATGCTTATTTAATTTATAGTGCACTCAACTACAAGTCATACATGTCAGGTGGGGGCGGGCTGGGCCATGGCTTGAAGTTGTCTTTTCTCTATGAGGTATGGGATGGGGTCCACCTTGAGTTAGGATTAGAATTCTTTTAGTTTAGAATAATAAGCCGAGATGTAAAAGGCTTGAGTTTTATTCGTGCTAGTTGTTAAGTTAGGGTTCATATCGTCCTGTAGCTCGAGGGAGAGCTGCTCAAAAAGAGGGGTGTAGGTATCATGGGTGTTGGGCCAGGGCCTAGCCTAGCTGCGCGAACAGAACCTGCGTGGAGTACCTGTCGGGTACTGTAGCATAATTAGGGTTAGGGTTATTTTAGGAGTCCTATTTTTTTAAGAATAGCTAGGGGTTTATTTGGATGTATTATAAACATGGCCTTTGGCATAAAGAAATAAAGCATCAAGATTAGATCAAAACAGATCGGGTTGGAACCCTACCTCGCTGGCGTAGAGGCTGCTGCGCCGACGAGGCTAGGGGCTAATCCGGCCGTGTGTTCCAGAAAATATTGCTGCACGTGACATGCAGCAATTTGTAGTTTTATTGTTTTAAAATAACCAAATTGTCTTCTTTCTTTCAGCACATATTCATTTTAGCGGTAAAGTTGAGTATATTTTCCTTAGATTACTTGTAACTTTTAAGATGGCATCCTCTCAGCTAGCTAGAGTTAAATTCTTGTTCTCAGCAACTTTACAATTTATTTTATGTTTATATTACGTTTCTGAAGCATGATGGAGAATGAAATGCCTGGAACTGCACATACTGGAGCCATGTCATCAGAGATGGCTGTTAGTCCATCATCTGCTATGTCAAGCAACCATGTTGCTTTCACTCCTGATATATCAGGGATGGATGTGGATGCATCTGCTGTAAATGCGACATTTGGAGATGATTTAGGGAATGGAGGACCTCTGCAAATAGGACCAGATGGTGGTGATAGCTCTTCCTTGGGGCAGCAGATCTGGGATTTCAGTCTTTCTGATTTATCAGCAGATTTGACAAATCTGGGAGGTGTGTTCTATCTTGGAGGATATTAGCTTGTACAAAAGTTTGATTTTTAATTACTTTTCTCATATTGACATTGCTTGATAATATCTTGATTAATTTGATTTGAAGTTGTGCTGTATATAGTGCTATACTGCTATATTCCTTTATTTAGCTTACATCTTGTTGCAGCAAATTAAGATCATAGCTTGAAATAAATATTTGAGTAGTGCTTCTTCTACACTTCATATACTGAATTGCAGGAATTGTAGTCAGTATTATACTTGTGAACTAGTATTTGAAAATAAGGCACTTAATGTGCATCAAGATGTTTAATTTTCGCTTTTTTGTCTGTACATAAATGGATATAATATTTACAGTTAATATTTTTTGGGGTAATTATATTCCATCTAAAATAGATGGGAAACAAAAATGTTTTACCACTTAACTAAATGAACTTAGTTTCAGTTTTTGTTAGTGTTCATATCTAACTGCTGTTGCCATTGACTTCCAGACCTGGCAGCCCTCGAGAACTATGCAGGCAACCCATTCCTGCCTTCAGACTCTGATATCTTGCTTGATTCCCCAGACCATGATGACATAGGTAATTTTTTATTTGTCTTTGTCGATATGTCAACTAGTTCTTGAATTTTGAATAACTTATATACGCTACTAGAAAATTTTGATAATTTGCATATTGATGTGATCGCAGTTGAGTATTTTGCTGATGCCATCAATGCGCCTTCACAATCAGACGAAGATAAATAATTACATATTCAAAGACAAGCGTCTCAAGATGTAGTTCAGGCAAATGTTTGGGAAGCTGCAAATGTTGTACGCAATCAGGCTTATCTTAAGCTGCCTTCATCAGGCAGTAGGCAGCATTTCATCAAGCAGAACTAAAATTTTGTGGTGACTAATCTTACTTTTTGAAACGAACACTTAAGGTCGCTTTTATCTGCACCAAGTAGCAAAATTGTGAAAGCTATAAATATTACCTGGGAACTTATTTCAGCATTCCAGCTGCAAAGCTAAAAGTGAAATTGTAGTGATGTTGAAATATAGCTCTTTGTATTACCGGGGAACTTTATTCGGGTTTTCAACTTATTTCAGTGGCATGGCAGGTGATAATGATATATGTGATATGTCTCAGTTCTGCGTTGGAACTTGTATATTCTGTTCTCTTGTCTGCTTTTGTGAGTAACCAATATGATTATTAGATACATTGATTGATGGAAACCCTAGCCGTCATTTCTCTTGGCAATCTGATCAGCACAAATGTTTAAGACTCCAAACAAGTATAACTTGATATTTATAATTCTAAATACACTAATTTCTTTTTTGGACCTACAAAAAATAAGAAAAAATGAAGTCCATGCTCCCCTCAAACAAGCCCACAAAAAGAGAAAAAGGAAAAGTGGATCTGTGTTTGGGGCTTTATCTCTCTCGGGATATGAAGCTGTGGATAGTGGAGCAAAAGCACCAAACACAACGAGCATATATTGTGAGTCTGCAAGTACCATCTTTACGGCTGATCATCATCAGCAACACCTTCATTTCTCATCGATCTGCCTCTGCACTTTTTACCTGACCGACACTCCGGCACCGGAGAACTCGAAAAGTTGAACGCTATAAGGTATTTTGTAATTTTTTTCTCCATGGCCGCCTTCACTTTCATCAGTTCATATAAATTTATTATATTCGTTGTTAATCAAGATAGATATATGTAATCATCGTTTCCTTTGTTAAGCCTTTATAAAAAGATCTATAACTACCAGCCAAATAATTATACAGCTTTTTTTACTATCATAAGTGCTTTTTTATAACCCTCGATAGATTTTTCAAAAATCTACAACTTAACTAAACATACCCTTAATAATTGATCGCATATTAGAGAACAAGAGAATCTACCTTGACATCAATTGACGATGAGAAATACCATACACATGTGCACATATAGACAGGATCAACGTGCGGCGGTGACAGTATGAGATTGAGTTCGGCGGATTGGACAAATCAAAACCGTAGATTACGGCTTCGTCCCGGGAGAGACGGAATTAGCCTGTGTTGTGTCCCGGACTTCTTTTCCTTTTTGCTGCCTTTTTTGGCTACGTACAAGTTAATTATTCCAAATGCTTTTGCTTTAGCTTCCCCTCTATTTGCTCTCGTTTTGTCCTTCTTGGCCATTAATCAGCATTGCCTAGCTAATAATGCGGCGTGTCGCTCAAAAAGATGAGACCAAATTAGCTTTAAAAATGTCCAAAATCTTGGATGTTGCTGTTGTCGAATTTTGACCTAGCTAGATGTTTTAATACTACGGTATATACACTGCGTCATTGTCAACAGTTCTTAATTACAAATATACTAATGTCATGTAACATAACAAATCTTAAATACTCCTTCGATTCTTTATACAAGTCATTTAACACTTCTTAATTATTTCCCAAATATAAGTTGTTTTAAAACTTGTATAAACTTTTCTATCAAGTAATTAAATGCTACTTCACTCACAAATAAGCAATTTTCTTTTTCAAAACAGAATAAATGAATGATAATAAAATTATTTTAGTTGATTTTTTAATTCTTGTTTACAAATATAAAACAACATGTATAATAAGAAATCAAGTACACAACAAATGTCATGCGGTGGCCAAAATGTTGATGTTTTGACTACACACGCATTTCAGAAAACCACACGCCCATTTGACAACGGGGTATATATATGTATAACAAATACGAATCATATATGCACATGTCCATTTATATAATTAACAAAGTTGAATTACTAGTTCTAATTAACACTAGAAAATTCGGCATACATTGAGCCGGTCACCATTTGTGGCGCACGACACGGCGAGTGCACAGCTGAAAAGTTGGGCCGAGGCGCACTGTGGAATTCATGTCTCCGGGAAGCCGGAATTGCTAGCTAGTCAGTGCGCTCCAATAACCAAGCCCTGATTAAGGTCCTGGCTTTTATATTCTTCAGTCTCTCAAACATTCTAAATTTTAAATTTCTTCTCTAGATTGTAAAGTTTAATATGTACATAATCTATAAACAAACTAATATTTAAAAGTTAAAAAATATATGTTTTTTAAATTCTTACCAACTAAATAACCGTTATCACGAGAATCACATGCTCTAGACAAGGCTAACAATTAGAGCTAGAAACGAGTTGAGCTAAGCCTTGGTTTGGTGTGGCTCGGTAGAATATGAGCTTGGCTCGGCTCGTCGGGTGGCTTGAGCCAGTCAGGATCACGAGCCTAGCAATTTTCAATATTTTATCTACACAATACAAATGAAAGGATCTAAATTTAAATATGATATATTGATGTGTACTATATTTAAGAATAAAATATAAACGATTAATAAGAATCATGATACACGCTAAATACTAGGCATCACATTCAAATAAAATTCTCCTTGTCCCAAATTATAGCCATTATTAGGCATCTACACGTTTACCAAGACAATGGGTGAAATAGCTAAAATACCCTTCCGCAAGAAAATGTGCAGTGCACAGCTTCCCTCCGTCCACTGCTAGCCTCTCTCCGTTCGCCACCGCCGGTCGCCCGCCGCCACAAGACTCGAGCCATGGCTCGTGTTCATGAGCCAAACAAGTAGCTCGCGAGCTAGCTTGAGTTTGACTCAGTTTGGTACTGAGCTAAAAGTGAAGTTTAGACTTGATCTGTTTCAGCTACGAGCCGAACTGCACCGAGCATAAGATGACTTAGAGCATCTCCAACAACATAGCTATATGCCTCACCAAATTTAAATTTAGTTATTCTAGCAAAAATAGAAGCTTTAACAGATTGATCAACCGAATGGCCCATCCGGCTGATCAAATTGAGCTCTCCAGTGGCCAAACTTGGCTAGCTAAGTTTGGATGGCCAAATGATGTGGACCCCATCTGCCAGTCTCTTCCGCAACCAAAGCACAGCACGTCATTTCTCCCAGCGTGAAGACTCCTGGCGCCCGCCTCCTAGTCCGCACGCGCTCCATGGACTCTCCGCCAAGCACCGTGCACTTGGGCAGCGTTGGAGGATTTTTGTGTAAAATGAAGAGAAAGGAAAAAAAGAAATAGAAAATGAAAAAAAGGAGAAAAATATTTTTTAAAAAATTTGAAAATTTTATAGTGTAATGTATCCTGGCATTAAAGTGAAACTGGCTCCAATACACCCTGCTGCAAAGCGAAATGATATGCTAAACCTAGAACAAAGCAGAACATGGTGCGTTTTACACAATGCAATGAGCAATTATCAATTGCAGTAGAGTGTTGGTATGATCAGTTCATAAAACGAGATTCTTTGAACTTTTACTTTTCTTTTAGCTTTCACATATACTCCAAAAACAATGCAACACAAGTGCCTGCGATTTTTTTCCTTTTTTTAAAGTTGATAGTTCATGTGTCTTCTTTTACCCTAGGATCGCTTGTTGTTCAAGCATAACGTACCTATATAATTAACTGAAAACAAGATGGCAGGCAAAGTTTCTGGTATAGAACAAAAAAATTATAATATACAGTGCGAAGTGCTACACAAAATATGAATTACCACTACCTGTATGAGCATGTTTCATCAACAGAATTATAGCAGTTTTTGTCGGATTCATCGGTGTTCGAAGTTGAATCCAGACCTTCTTTCACATTATATATGCACCGTGCTTTTTTTTTTTGCCAAATGTTAGCCTTGCAGAGTTCATGAAAGCTAACTAAAATGCACACCCTGATATAGTGGCCAGTGTCTGACAAAGGTGATCCCATTTACACTATATTGTAGATTTCACGAAAGATGGAAATCATGGATGAACAAAATTACGATTTGGTTGCACTTGCAGTTGCTACATCAGTTCAGTAGTTAACTCAAAAGAGATGTTCAAGGTTGCCAATTTTTAGGAACCTGTAACCTGGGGCATCAACTGCATGCACCTGGAATATTTGCATGCATCAACCACTTGCTAATTGAAGTCTGAAAGGTGGATTAGACTGAATTAATCTACTAGTCATGCCTCCTGAATATCTAGCTCTGTCTCCTCTTCCCTCCAGTATATATAAGAAGCAATCTTTTGATCTCCCTCAAACACAAATCCCCTGCTCTTTCACTCTGCATCACAGTCATTCACTCACTCACTCACTCACTCACTCACTCACTCACCAGTCACCACCTTCTTGGTGCATTGCAGCAATGGCCAAGATTGGTGGTGCGCACGTGGCAGCTACATTCCTTGCTATCTTGGCACTTGCATCAATGGTGAAGCTGGCATTTGGTGCTGGTCGCCATGACTATGCCATGGCGTTGAGGAAGAGCATCCTCTACTTCGAGGCGCAGCGGTCCGGCGCTCTCCCTCCTGACCAGAGGGTCACCTGGAGAGCCAGCTCTGGCCTCTTTGATGGAAAGGCCAATGGAGTATGTTGAATTCTATCTACAAATTATTGATCAAAACATGGCATTGTGATTTGTGATCACTGTGATGTTTGGGAGAGATGATGAGTCGGTGCTAATGGCGTGCAATGGAAATCTTTGTGTTCTCTGAAATTTTTCAGGTTGATCTGGTGGGAGGGTACTATGATGCAGGGGATAATGTCAAGTTCGGGCTCCCCATGGCGTTCACGGTGACGATGATGTCGTGGAGCATCCTGGAGTACGGCAAGCAGATGGCGGCGGCCGGCGAGCTCCGCAACGCCATGGACGCCGTCAAGTGGGGCACGGACTACTTCATCAAGGCGCACCCGGAGCCCGAAGTGCTGTACGGCGAGGTCGGCGACGGCGACACCGACCACAGCTGCTGGCAGCGACCGGAGGACATGACGACGAGCCGGCAGGCATTCCGCGTCGACCCCCAGCACCCCGGGTCAGACCTCGCCGGAGAGACCGCCGCCGCCATGGCCGCGGCGTCCATCGTTTTCCGCGGCACATACCCTGGCTACGCCAACCTCCTCCTCGTGCATTCCAAGCAGCTGTTCGAGTTCGCCGACACGTACCGGGGCAAGTACGACGCCAGCATCACCGTGGCGCGCAACTACTACGGCTCGTTCAGCGGATACGGGGTAAGTGGCCGGCCGGCCGCCGGCGAGACGACCGAGGCGTCGGCGCGCGCGCCATTGGTTTCGCACATTGTGCTGACCTGACCTGCTGCGGTGTGGTGCATGCAGGACGAGCTACTCTGGGCGGCGGCGTGGCTGTTCGAGGCGACGGAGGACAGGTTCTACCTGGATTACCTCGCCGGCAACGGCGACTCGCTGGGTGGCACCGGCTGGTCCATCAACCAGTTCGGCTGGGACGTCAAGTACCCCGGCGTCCAAGTCCTCGCAGCCAAGGTAGT